>CAUYSK010010355.1:0-53514 GCA_963575035.1 Avahi laniger | reverse complement strand
AAAAAATTAGTTGGGCATGGTGGCGCATGTCTGTAGTCCCAGCTACTCAGGAGGCTGAGGCAGGAGGATCACCTGAGCCCAGGAGTTTGAGGTTGCTGTGAGCTAGGCTGACGCCATGGCACTCTACTCAGGGCAGTAGAGTGAGACTCTGTCTCAAAAAAAAAAACAACTATCATTTGCAGCAAATACATTATAGATCTAGAAAATGCAAGAAAATAAACTGAAAGAGTATTTGGAATGAATCAGAAATCAGTTAAAAAAGGCTAGCTATAAGATTCATATTTTTTTAAAAAAAGCATTTCTATATGCTAATAATAACGAATTAGAAAAATCCACGAGGAGAGGGTAGGAAAAAACATCCCAGTGATAATCAAAATACTTAAAATGCCTATAATAAACCTACTATTAATAAGAATGTGGAAAACATATAACAACAACAAAAACTTTATTTCAGTACACTAAAAAACACCAAAATAGAGGCTTACCTGATTTCTAGATGGGGAGAAATGACATTATCATAAAGTTATCAATTCTTACTAAATTAATATGTATGTTCAATAGGATTTTTATGGAACCCAGGAAGGCAATCCTAAAGTAGATAGGGAAAAGAGAAGCCAAGGAAATTTTGGAAAGGAAAAACAACAGAAATGTGGGAATTTGTTCCACTGAGTATCAAATCATATTATAAAGCTACAGTAATTGAATCATTGCTATCTTGGTTAAGAAGAGAAAAACAACAATGTAACAAACTTAAGAGTACAGAAATAAATCTAATATATATAGTAATTTATTTTAGGATGAAAGTGTTCTCAAACCATGCAAAAGGTCAGATAGTTCAATAGTATTTGGACAACTGGTTATATCTTTGACAAAAATGAATTTCAGATTATTTAAAATAAAACAAAAACCATAAAACTATTAGAGTTTTTAGACTTTTTCTACACTCTACATCAGGGGAGAGAAGGGAATGGAAGGAAGCCTTCTTAAGACAAGATACAACTTCCAACAAACACAAAAAAAGGCAAACAGATTTTGACTACATAAAACACTTAAAATTTTCTATATGATACTACAAAGTTAAAAAATGAGATAGGTACAGGAAAAATATTACTATCCATATCAAAGAATCCCTAAAAAAATTAACAAAGTTCAAAAAGTAACTGAAAATTTGAAAGCTGATGCAATAGGTAGTTTACAGAACTACATACAAGCGATCAATTATGAAAAGATGATCAACTTCATCGAGGAATCTACAAAACTTTTTAATGAGCCACTTGTCCAGTTATCAAACTGGTCAAATAATAAAGAAAGAAAAAAGCTATTCTAAATGGTATTGGAGAAGTAATTGGGTTTTAATGTGCTATTTATGGGAATATAAACAGATACCGCTGGTTTGGCTGGCAAAGTGGCACTTATTTAAATGTAAAAAAGGTTCACAGTAATTCTATTTCTTGTTATGTATTTTATAAACACATGCGTACACTAAAATATATAAAAATACCCTATGACAACAATTATTACAGAAAAAAATAGTCAAATCCTTGGGTAATTTGTGGTATATCAAAGTGATTAAATACTACTACAGACATTAAGAATGAGAGAGATACAGCAATAGTTGTGTATTAAAATACATTCAGTGAGATAGGTGAAATGTCTACTATCACCAATCCCAGAGATTCTGATTTAGCAAACCTAAAATAAAACTGTGTTCAAGAATCTTCATTTTTAATAACTAGTGAATTTTGATAAAAGTGGCTACATTGGCCACTCTTTGAAAACACTGGTCTATAACGGAAGACATATTAAGTAGAAAAAACAATTTCTAGAACGTTATGTATTCTATGACCCCAGTTACGTTTTTTAAAAAAACTATTTGTAGGTGTAAATGTGAATAATGCATGCATGAAAGTAAATTAACAGAAAAAAGTCTGGGAGGATATTTAAATTAACAGTAGTTATCTCTTGGGAAGAGAATAAGATCTTTGAGGAAGGAGGAACGAAAGAGCACTTTCACAGTTGACTATATAAATTTTTGTAGTATTTGATTTTATTTTTTGTGCCAAGAATATATTTATATATTACCTGTATAATGTTAAGAAAATAAAACATAAAAAAAGCTAAAACATATTTTAATGTCATTAGTTAATATTTATTTCCTAAATGAAGACTCACTTTTGCAGAATTGTCATCTAATAACGTGACATGCTAGTAGTATTGTTTAAATACCTTTTGCCTTTGGGCAAGACATTCCTTTTTATTTCCCTCGTACACATGTGTACCTCCATGCATCTTTTCTGCAATATGAAAACAGTTTCCACCTCAGGAAACTGTCTATTCACAATACTAGGCCTCATTCTCCTGACTAATATTTACTGAGAAAATTCTCAGGGATAAATTTTGGCATTATTACCACAGAACCAACAGTTAAACAGGGTTGACAAATGTAGGTGGCAAGGAATTGCTTCTTTCTGTGGTTTCTGGAGGGAAACCACTGATGGGTAGAATTAGTGGGAGTCTCTTCCTTAAAGCCAAAGTAGTATACGGGAGCATGAGATACTGGTTACCAGGCCTGGCTGGGAGGGCTGATGAGTAATGATTTCAAGTAGGAATTACTTCATGAATTTAAAGTTGACAAGTTATCTAGTGACAAGAAACATTACTAGAACATTATTTACTATTACAACATGCTATCACTGCATGAAATGAATTAGATTTACATACTTACAGATTTCTTGTTAACTAGGAAAGTTACTATGTATTTTGCATTTTGATATCATAAGATTAATTTTAAAAATTCCATGCTGTTAACATATGGCATGATAATGCATGAATCATGATAATTTATCTGACTGGTAATGACTTTAGCCTAAATTTTATTCCTAACTGCTTTATAGAGTTAAGAATAAAAAGTAAATACTATTTCGTCCCCCAGTCAAATTCTGACTGTCTTGTGCAATATTTTATAGAATTAGTTTCACAGCTAAAAGAAGAAATCAATGTTTTCAACTGCTTAAGTTTACAGTCACAAAGCTATTACCCCCCCGACAAAGCTCTGACCCCCCCACCCAAGTCCAATGTTTGTTGTCCATTGCAGGCTCTCCTATCAATTTCCTTTCTAAAACATCTTCCGTTACTTTTCTATATAACATTTCATTTTCACAAAAGTTCACACTTTTTGTTATTCAGTTTACTACCAATCAAATGATTCAGATCAACAAATGAGTAATTTCATCCTCTGCTTCAAAATTCCTACCTCCAAAATTGATCAATCCAGGAAGTCTTCTCTGACTTCAAGGATACTAAAAATTGCAGTTTGTTCCACTGTTAATTCAAATCATCTAAGAAAAATCTTTTAGTATTTAAGCAACACCTATATATATGGCAATCACATTTTCTTAACTAAAATGCAGGACACATGATCTGAATCAAATAATTTTTTCTAATTCAAAAGCTTTTGTAAATATTCAATTTGAAAACACAAATAACAAGTTATATAACCAACTGGTTTTATTGACAAGATTAAAATTACAACAATTAGGGCTGTCCCAGAAAATCATAACAATATTCTGAAAAAACTGTCAAAACTAAATCAAGAAATTTTCTGATTAATTACTAGCTTTGTTGAGGGAAGAAGACAGCTATCCTTCTGCTGTAGTTAACAACTCTAGCTAAGTATTTTGTTGATAGTTCACACAACTTGTCAAGTTCATTTATTTGCCAAAAGAGATGTGAGGCTACACTCTTCACGTAAGAACAAGGTCTGAAAAGAAGACATATCTTCACCCTCAAAGACAGCTAACTGGGTAAGGTGACAAAGCTGGTGGCATCAACAGAGGATGCACATGCCAGGGAATGCTCTTTCCTGCCCCAAGCCTGGGCAGTAGACTAGCTATATGGCCAGCTAAGAAACAGAAACTGAGAACATCTTGACAGACACATCCCTTTGGAGTTTTTTCACCAAATTAAATCAATTAATTGATGGACATATGATTTGCCTTATTCAGGCTTAAGATACAGGATATATCTGTATCTTAGATATAGGAAGAAGGAAAATATTACAGATAATTCCCAAAGGTAATAAAACCTTAATACAGAGTTAGTGCTCCAATATGTTATGTGGGCAATAGAGGAAAAGACAAAAACAAAACGAACAAAACAACTCCCAAAACCACAGTTAAGATAAAAGAATTCAAATATTCTGATAGTTTAAACTTTCCAAAATACCACATAAGGCATATTAATCTAGGTATACAACACAGGATAAAATTACTGCATCAATACTTGCACGTGAATTACTGTAAAGTGATTCCAAAATAAAATAAAATCATAAACTAAAATAAAATAAAATACAGTACTGCAAGGAAAAGAAACACTTCATAATCTACCAAAGATATTCAACTATTCTACTTTTTTCTTTTTTTACATAAAAATGTGTATTTAACAAAGAATATGTATGGCAATAAAACTGTATTAACTTTTCATCCACAAGCTTTCAGTAAACAGCCTAATATAATGTTGATTTGTCTTAGCTATATTGGTCATAACTTCTCTATTAACAGTTTGTAGACAAAATTCAATCCCTTAAATGTTTCAGAGAAATAATTAGGCATGCTACAAATTATGTATTATATACATATATTATAGAGAATATATTATACATACATGTACATATAATGCATTATATACATTAAAGCATATTTAAGAAATAATGACTATACATTTTGAAAGAAATTATATAAATAGGTTAGTATTTTTTATTGTATTTTACATTATTTTAAGTGTGTTCATGAACACATACCTGATACAGAACGTCTTTCTGAGGCAAAGGTGGGGACCGTTCTTCATACATAGGAGGTGGTTTATGTGTGGGTGGAAGGTCGATCCTGCATTAAAAAGGTTAAAAACTGTGATTGCTACATTTATCAAAGGAAAAAAAAAAGAAGAGGGAAAAAAACTGAGGTTTTCCTAAGTTTTTAAAAATTTTTTCCAGGAGAGCCCTCAGAGAAAATCATAAGTTTTGAGGATATTTTCCTCATACTACATAAATAGATAATATTTATACTAGACATGTTTAATCAGTTCTTCTTCCATTAATCTATCAAAGATAGAAAATAAAAGAAAACACTGGTTCTAAAAGTTTCGATGTATATAAAAAATCTAATCAATTCATATTTAAAGAAGTAATTCAAACAGAAGAATTTTTTTGAAAATTATTATTAAGCAAGTCATCTAGTACATGACCAATTTACTTAAGTATTGCATGTTTTTCCATTTTGACTGTGGCTGCCAACATTTTAAAGATGTCAAATATGTGTGTCATTATACTTTCCTCCAAAGTGTCATAAAAGTCATTTAAAGGACTATATCTTACAATGATAATGAAAAAAGTTTATACTGTATTTTGAGAATACTTCCAAAACTGATTTTCAAAAGCCCTGGTCACTCTTGTAATATTCACCATACAAATTAAGATTTTCAACCTACACACCATTATAAATTTTGTCACCTGAAATAAACAAAAGGACCATCACATTCTTAGGAAATGCATTTATTTTTGCCAAAATGACAATCTATAAAAAACCTAGTATTTCATATATTTTAAACATTGTTTAGTTATAACAAAAATAGATTTAAATATGCCTTGTTGCTCTCTGCATTTTAGAAAATGATTTTATATATATTTTTTCTCGCACTTTTGAAGATCACAGATAACATTTTCAGTACTTGTGATTATTAAATCAATAAAGGGTTATCCATATTAAAGGATAAAGAGAACGAAAGCTATAGATGCTGAAGTAATAAATTCTCTGTTGTCTAGTAACTTTTCAGTATGGGCATAAGGTAATATTTAAATAAATAGAATTCAAACAATAAATAAAATGGTTACATTAATTTATTAGCCTACTAGTAAATTGTTTTTGAAATTAAAAAAAAAGCCTGAGATAATCTGGGAACTAAAATGAAATTAACCACATGTCAGTTACTCTTGAAATATTAAAGCACTCCAGTCTCACAAGTATTACACTGAAAAAGCATTTCACTGTCCTTTATTTACAATAATTGTTTCTTTTCATTAATGAAAATCACAGCAAATTTCTAGCTCCAAGGTGCCAGGGGCCATTTAGGTAAAAAAAACTGAGGCTCCTGAAGATACAGTGAGTTGTTCATATTTGATTTTGATAGAGCTAAAACTGACACCCAAGTGTCTTTAGTCCAAAAAGTCTAGTGCTACAACTGTGTCAGATTAGAGAAGCAAACACATACACTAGCATTTATGGAGACAGAAGAAATATATTCTTTGAAAGTCAGGCTTGTGTCTTAAAAACATTAATAAACCATACAAGAAATAAAGCCATTTGTACAGAACTTCATAATTCTCATCACAATCACATGAGGAAAGTAGGAAAAGTATTATTCACATTTCACAGATGAAGCAACAAAGCCATTGATGGAATTAAAAGAATTGGAGACATTGGTCATTTGATTCTATAGCAAAGTACTATTTCTGCTTTATAATTCTATCTCAATGATTAGACCAAAAATATTGCTTATTTTTTTAAATAAAAAATGCATATTTTATAATTCAGCAAAATCAAGTATTTTTCTTCAAGGAAAAAGCTTTAAAACTCTATGTATTTAATAACTCTATATAGTTGAAAGATATATCTATACATAAGATACACAAATAATCTGAAGAAGCAATCATTACAAAATTTCTAAGATATTTTTACATGTTTTTCAAATACTACTTCATCAAAGGCCTGCAATTCCAGTCAGAAGGCAACACAACATAAAGTATTATTATGTTGTCACTTAGAAAGATATCATAAAGTTATCTAATTTGTCTCCAGCAGGCCCTTGACACTGTTCAATTTACCAAGATGTAGTTTGATATGCTCTGATGAAACCAGGGTCATCTAACAAAGGTCTATCATTACTCTTACTTCTATCCCTTAAACACTTTACATATGAGTAGCTGTAATGGTAGGCATAAAGACTGATACATACTTAATATTCCCAGTTAAACACAGGCAAAAAGTTACCTACACTTTGTCAAGATAGGATGGTCTCTTTTTCCGAGGAGTCAGCAACACAGTCACAAAGATAGCAATGATGAAAAGGGCAAGGACAGCTCCAATTACAGCTCCAGCTACGGCTATGGAAGAGGTCTGCTTAAATGGAACATCTGTAAAGTAATAAAAATTAAGCTTTTCAAACAACTTTAAAAAGGGTTCTTGAAATTGCGTACGTTAATTTCTACATTGGGCAAAGACTATTTCATTGAAGTATGTTAATCAACAGCCAGCTTCAAGACGCCAAGTTTGACTCATTAGTTTTAGCAGCATTATGCTAACATCCTTTCTTCATATTTATATTAGCTTAGTACCCCAGGTTTGTTTTTTTTAAATTATGTAAATAACCCCAGTCAGACATCAACAAATGAATCTATTCTCTATGGAGAATGTCTGGAGAAGAAAAAGAAATGGAGAAAAAGATGTAAATAATTTCTGATAAAAAAAAAATCAGTACTCTCTAAGAGAAATGACCAATACAGACATTTACTATCATTTTTATTCTGATAAAATAAAAAATTATATTAATGAAAACAAAAACCTTCAAGGAGAAAAAAAAAATCCCAGATCAAATAAATATCAAAAAGTGACACTGAACATTATAACACTTTATTTTAAAATAGAAATATTAAAATAGGACTTGCACAAAGGTTCCCTTAATTCATGCACATTTAATACAAAGTACACTTAAAATAACTTTTCTACTACAAAATTAAATAGAAATCCTTTCCTATTTTCTGGCTATAGAGACTTTATATCATTTCTGAATACTAATTTTTCTTTCTAAGACTGTAACTACAAACTTTGTAAGAAAGAATTTAAAAAACATATTATGCAATTAGCATTTCACATTTTTCTAGATAATTGAGTCCCTCTATGTCATAACTCCCAAGTGAGAAAGTCTACTGAAATGATTATAATTAACTATATATTTTCAAATACATGTATTAAGGGATATGGCAAAGCCGTCAAGCCTTCTGCGTAAGTATTGATAATTTCAGATATCTTAAATCTAATAACTAAATTTTGTGGGATGATTAATAAGTTACAATGTTCCTTCATATACATAATCTTGTTTTATCTTTCTAACCAATAAGAAAGATGCTAAAGATAACATTCTATAAATAAAGATACTACAGTTCTAAAGTTAAATAATCTGCCTAAGACCATTCAATCAATGAATAGTAGACAACGCAGAGTGAAATAAAGTTAGATCGGGTAGGGTAGAAGCCTCCACTCTACGCCTTGGAAAAGAAGAATGTATTTTTTAACATCTAATGTAGATTCACTATTTGGGTCCCCTAGTTGGTAATGAAGAGATCTTAGTTTTCACTTAAATTGACATATTCACATATACTTGTAAATAATTGCAGTAATTGTCGAAATCTAGACACAGCAAATTCATGGAATTAAAGCACTGTTGGTTTTGAAATATGTTTCACCTACTTACCATCACAGCGTTTCTGTATAAATACATATCAGAAGTATTTTGCAACTCGGTTTTTATTAAAATGTGGGTCACATGGTGTTTTAGATTGCTAAAAAGAATGTTTTACTTTCTTTCCAAATATAAAAATGTCATCAGCAAACTAACGATGCTCGGTTGACTTATCAATGGGGCATTTTGTCAGCATTATTCTACACTAAAAGTCCAGTAAGCGCAAGTCACCCATTTCAATAACCTTTCCAACAATGAACAGAATCTAAGAACAGTGAAAATAATATACAATTATTTGAAACACTATAACTCACTTTCATTCTTGGTATCACCTTCATTTGCTAATACAAGCCTACAGTTGCTCATTTCTCTAATCCCTAGTATCTCCACTTGAGTATGAGCTAGATGAGAAAAAGATTTGTAAATCTAGTATGATCGAGTATTACTCTGCACTTGTAAATGTGAGGAAGAAATCTGGGACTACTTATGGATAATCTATTCTACATTATCATTTTTCCCACCATATAAATTATAGCTTTAACCACTGTACATAGCTATAAAATAGATGATTCCATTCAGTCTTTAATAATAAGCCAATTGACAACTATCAACATTATGTGATTTGACTAAGGTCATATACCTAATCAGTGACACAAATAAAAAATCTCTATTGTGGAGTTACTTATTTCACACTAGTTATTCTAAAGGTCTCCCTTTCATGGAAATTTTTCTTTTGCTAAAGGAATCCTATAAAGTTTGCCCAAGTACACAGAATTAAATGTTGTGTTCTTATTTTAATCATAATGACAAAGTTAATACAATATTTATAATAATACTTCCAAAGTCACTTTTCAAAACCTCAGGTTATCTTTTGAAGGAGCCCAAATTAAGATTCTCAATCTACAGATCATTATAAATTCTATATCAAGTGACACATCTCATCTAAGAAAGTTTTTCATTTAATCTTAGCAATAATCTAAAATTTGGTAGTGCTCTGTAATAAAACATAATCTCATTGACTTTTAATATCCTGAATTAATTCCCAACTCTAAATATACTATTTTTAATATCCTCAAGTAATTTTCAAGTCTAAATAGATAGTATTTTAAAAACATTTTAATTATTATCTACTTATCCAATTGTGTCAGATTAGTCATAATTTCTAGCTTCCAGGATTTAATTATTGAGAGTTGACTGCATGTGTACCATGACACATCCTTCTACCTTAATTTGAGCATCTTTATTTCATGTGGTTCCACTCATTCTTTGCTCACATTTATCCTCTCTTTTTTGCATATCAGTTCTTGCTATCAGAACACGCTGGTAAGTGCTGAAATGAGCAACTGGAAGAAAAATTAGGTATGAATCTGTTTACCAACTAGATAATCTACTTCCCTGGGTAAACTGATTATGCCAAATACATATATGGGATAGATTTCATAGTTTCTTTTCTGATTCTTCTGAGAAAAAAGAGAAAATAGTAATATATTTAAGGTGTTAATAATTTAAGGACATTAACAGTTGATGAAAATTAGTATAAAATGCAAAGAAAAAGCTGAAATTTTTTGGATTCCACTGAAAGTACTTTGATAAAAATTGAGAATTTAACAACACTGCCTCCCCCACATCCTTGCCCACATAAACAAATACTACATAGACTTTAAATTCCAACGAAACCAGTACAAAAGAAAAAAATTAAGTCAGCAAATGTATAAACATATGACATTTTTAAACATCAGGTAGTTTACTAAGTGACTGACACGAAGCAACACTACCATCACCTAAAGAGATGTTCTACTAAATCTAATGATGCGCTTACAGACAACAGAAAACAAAAAGACAAAAGTGCTATAATATTCACTATTAAAAGACTGGTGCATGTGTCTCTAAAAAGAATAGCTTGTTATCACAGCAGCTATGGTAACTCACATTCATTAGAAACTCACCTCCAAAAAACAAAAAATAGCATTTCCCAATACATAAAACAAGTACACTGTCCCAAATTAAAGATATTATGCAAATGTCTTCTGGGAAAAATGTTCAAAATGCAACCAGTTACAAACTATAACAGAAAAAATTAATACAGATACAAGAATTTTAGGGAAAAACGTATACATTAATATTACAGATAATAAACTGAAGTTTATCAGTCTGACACAAATGAATTTTAAAAATGTGGAAACTACTCAAATATATTAATATGTGCACATCTAATTCACATCAAAACTGAGACATAATATCCTTTTTTTCCCTTTAATCCCTTTGCCAAAACTTCATTGATGACATTACATGATTCACAAGTTCATGTGATGGCCTACAAACTTCTCTTTTATTTGTTCCCATACTGATACATGCTGTATCACAAATTTTTCCCTGTATTCTTCATTTTTCAACATCCCCTTTAATGTTTTATCTTCTCAATATTAACATCTTAGCCTCTATATCCATCCAAATATTTCTCTCGTACTACTTTTTAATACAAGTGCTCTCTTTGGGTTAGTTAGCTCTATTTGCGTCAGTCTCCTCAGCCTCTCATTCAACAAATTACCAAGAACCTAGTACTTGCCAGGCCTTGTGCTAAGTATTAAATACTAAGAATGTAAGGATAAATTTTACATAGTCCCTGTCCTCACAGTATAAACACCTAAAGTGAGGTGACAGAATTTATGAAATATATATCATCCAATGAAGCACAGAAATATTATCATTTATCTAAAAACAGACATTTAATAAAAATAAATGTTTATTAGTATTTAATACATGGATTGGCACTGGTAGGTCCAATTGTCCAGGTATCAGATGTTTACCTACCACATAGGGCACCCATGGTATCATATGGGGAGAGTGGAGTGGCATAGTTCCAAAATCAAGTAGACAGTTACACTTTTACTTGGTTGTTCCTTCTCAGTATAATCAACATCTTGTGACATACTATGATTTATGAGAGCTCAGGTGAATGTTAACTTATCTAGATTTAACCAACAGTCAAAAATATAAAGGAGAAATTGCATGACTGTCCCAAGTAATAGGTGAAGACCTGACACATTGACTCAGTGGAGGTGTCAGTGCTAATCCATATGTCATATACTCATAAGCATTTATTCACAGTATCATTCCTACAATGAACTGGCAGAATGAACAGTGTGGACACAAATAACAACAAAAAACTGGCAATGTGAATATCTTACTCCTAACATACAAAACTTATCAGTTAGTTACAATATGAAGTAAAATGATGGCAATCTAATGAGATATGACAAGTCAATCAAAAAAATTCATATACATCAGGAGATCAGCTAAAATATAGATTTACATTTACTTACTAACAATAAACTTCACGATAAACCTATACTGTGCTGAAATGCGAGCTAATGAGAAGGTAAGGTTATTGTGACTAGGAAGACGTTGCAAAACCAAATATCTTAAACGTGAAGACAAGCTGTAAAAATGGTAGCTGGGTTGAAAATTCTTAAGGGTCCAAATGATACTTCGTCCATTTCCATCTACCTGTTTTTGAGAGACGGCGTTTTACTTACCATATCTAAAAGCCAAGTGTCAACATAAACTGAACATGCAATGATACCTTTGACTCAATGAATCAAAAAGTATAAAATCAAGATTAAAAAATACATGAAGCATAATCATTTAGTTTTTCCAAAAATGTTTTTTGTAAGAAAAAAGATTAATTTTTAAAATGAAATGCAATTATATTATTTCCCAAAATACTATAGTTTTCGTATTTAGTGAGAAAAAACATTAACATGTTCAAAATATTTTATATCAGACAAAATTTCCATTTTTGAATATTTTATAATGCATGTAGCAAACTACTTTGGTAGCACACACATAACTGGAGCACATACTAATTTTTAATTGATAGGTACAAAGAGTTTTCACTGATCTAGAGAGGATAGGTAAAAATGTTAACCTTTTAGAATAAAATGTACAGTTATAGTAGTTATAAGTTGTTATAGGTAGCAGTTATTAATTCTAAAGGGGAAAGAAAATTTCATAAATCTATCATTTGAGCTGGAGCTTAAATATAGATTGGTTTCCCAGTGCGGTAGAGGAAGGGGAATTACAAGCAAAGGGAGTAGCACAGACACAATTATTCAGACATCTAAGCATATGGTATAGTAAAAAAACAGTTTATATTAATAGATATAGACACGGAGTAGATTCTCTGTTAATAAGTCTAGGCACTGAGCACCAAATGGCTATATGTATAAATACACACACACACACACACACAAAAGAATTATGTGACTTCTGATGGAAGAACATACCACCAATATGTATGAAGTAATCTTACCCCCCAAAAATCAAACCTGAATCTATCTAAGACTCTAGATCTTACTACCAATTTAGGGAAAATACAGAGGGATGCATTTGGGAAACAACTGGAACAATTCGAACTGGGAAACTATAGGACTAACCAAGCAGTTTCTTCAACAAATAAATTACAGGGAAAAATGGGGTGAGAGGGAGACAAAGATTAAAAGATACTTCTAGCAATCGCCGTGGATCACATTTGGGTCCTGATTAAAACTGCAAAATATACATGATTAGTAATGTGAATATTCACTGGATACTTGAAATTAATGAATTATTATTAATTTATGGTGTGATAATAATACTGTGGTTAGTTTTTTTAAATGGTTCCTATCTTTTAGAGCTACATACTGATTTATTTGCAGATGAAGTATGTCAGGAGGGATTATGTGGGGTGGTGTTTGAATGAAATAAGATTGACCACAAATTAATAATAATTGAAGCTGGTACATGAGGTTAACTTTTATGTCCTATTTTTTGTGTAATTTTCCATAATATAAAAGGGTTTTCTTGGAAAAAGGAGTGGGCTAGACATCTAGATATAGTTATACCTGGCTTTTCGACAAAACTGTCCCTTCACAATTAGGTTTTCCCTGGGATATTTCTCATAACTGAGACTGTCCAATTAAGTATCATGTGTGTAGGATAGAAGTATTACACATGTAAGGAAATGAGGCTTTGAATTACTCTCAAGTTTTGAGGATTACTCATATTTTAAAGTTATTGTTCTAAAGGTCACTTTCAGTCTGCTTCATCCATATTGCCCAGGCAGAATGAACAGTAGCTATTAACCAAAAGCAAGTGAAATAAAACTTATCCCCAAATTGAATCATGTTTTATCCTTCTAAACTGAAATGAACATAAATAACTATTACCAAAGTTTGAGGGAAAAAATGATGCCTAAGGGCATATAAGGCAAAAACTTTTGTAAACAATGTTTAGTTTCAAGCTCTTGAGGGAAACCTATCACTACTCAACTAAAAGTAGTCAAGTCAAAGTAGATTATTTTTTTTTCAAAAAAAGGCAGCTGACTGGAATATTATAGAAGAAAACACATACATACAGAAAGCATTTAAAAATACATAGAAGTTGGTGTACTATGTACACTATTCAAATTCTCTTTCATGCCTGTATTTTTATTGGTATACTAAGAGGGAAACCAAACAACTCAGTTAAATTATATATCACTGAAAACAAAACAGAAACAAAACTGCTGTTTTAAAATAAAGTATGGAAAAATGTATCACAACTAAAATGTCAGAAATAGGCAACAGGGTGATGCCTAACACGGTAGTTACAAACAATTCAAAACAATGGCATTTCTAATCAAAGCAGCTCACAAACAATAAGTAAAAAGCATTAAATGGGCAACTTAAGAAATATCTTATGAAATGTCTTAATTCCAAAATGAAAGCAAATATATAAAATTTGACCTATGCCAAAGTAACAGAAAAAACATTTATAATAGGCTTTAACTGCTAGGGCTATAGAGACAAGATTAATTCATGACTATGGAGAATGTTATTTAAGATGTTATTAATATATATGAAATGGTTAATTACAATCACATTTTATAATGGTCAACATGCCAATTATTCTTAACTTGATATTACGTTTTGTTTTGGGAAGAGAACTATAAAACAGGTTTCCAATTCCCACCTATTAATTAAATTTTGATAATTAAAATAAAGGAAACTAGGTTACACACATATATAAACACACACACATGCACTCTAGCAAATATCATAAAGAGGACAAAAAAAGGTAATACAGAGCATGGAGTTACTGTAGAAATATACCTCTAAAGAATTTTTAAAAATTTTTATTTAAAGATTCATTGCATGGCTATTGGGGCTAACACCTAATACATAACTTGGTTTAAAAAAAAAATTATCACTGGTACAAACTTAAATAAAACCCAAACCCAATACACCAAAAATGTGAGAAAGAAGCTTTATCCGGATGGTGCATTTCTAATTAACAAGAAAACAGGAAAGACAATTTAATCTGTAATCTACTCTCCTATTAGAATTAAAAATTCAATATGAGTAGCATTTCTTCCTTTCTTATATTTTACACTGATTACTCCACACATTAACAACTTCCTACTTGTCCATTTACTTTGTTTTAGCAGTATTTACCAAAAGCAAAATCAAACTCAAATCAGGTATTTTCACATATAAAATGACTACATCTCTCAATTTTTGCATCTATACATTGTACTTCATACATCCCCTTATGCAAAACATTTAGCTGTAGTTACCTTCTAAGACTTCCCTGTATTTGGCTGTCAGAAGCAATATATATATATTAGTGAAAAACCTTACTGGTTTCTTTAGTATTAGACTTATCAAATAGAACACTATTAGGCACATGGTAAAATACTAAATCTTTCAGCTACAAAGTACTTCTTAAATATCACTTTTAAAGTTAACGCCTACTCTTATTAAAGGTTTAATATATCTTAATAAAAATGGCAGGAAAAATAAGAGTTGCATTCATCTTCACTGTATTATTGAAATATTTTAAACAGCATGAAAGAAAATCCTCAAGTGAATACAAAAATGCAAAAACGGTTCAAACTTATATGAAAGAAATAAATATAAATATGGCCAAAAAATAGTAAAAATATCCTTTCATTTTTTTCAAGACAGTAGGATTTTCAGATATATACCTGCCAACTAGCTGTACACATCACTGGTATTCAAAAACTAATTTAACAAAATGTTTATTTAATATGACTATGTTTACAAACAAGTCTTTATGTATAAATAAACATACATAAAGTTCTAATAAACAACAGTGCAATGCTTCTAAATATTTAAGTACTAGTATCAGAATCTTAAAATTTGGAAACCTTTTAGTCTGTCAAATGATTAAGGATACAGAATATGTGAAATACTCATTTGTAGTTTTCCACGTCACCTTCTCCCACAAAAAATAAAATAAAATAACCTATCCACAAAATGGCCACAATGTAAATGGAACTTTATAATTAGTAAGTTGGTATTTATACTTTTGAAATACAGTTCTTGAAATATGTTGCTAATTGCCTTCAGATTATACTCAAGATTTATATAGAATCCTGAATGTGATTATTCTGCTTAGATTTATACATTTCAAACTATTAATTTTAAACGAAATTTTGATCAAAAAAAGGCAAAAATTTACATCTTTTATGGTGAGAAATTTTAGAACCATTTTTCTTATGGGCATATCACTGCTGATATTTAAAGAAAAAATAAAAGTCATTTCAAAAACAGTGTATTATCAAAAGTTTTATTCCAATGACTTGGAATAAAGAGTCTTAGTATTTGTATATAAGTGGTTATAAAACCCAGACATTTTTAACAACATATCAGTGAACTTAACTATATCCTTAACCTTATATCATAGTCTTATACTAACTATATGGAAAGAGAAATAAAATGGGTTTCTAATTTCCACAAAATACTGCTAGTTAAAATAAAGGAAACTAGTTTATAACCCTTAGAACAAAGCTTTCACTACTTGCAATATACTAAGACAATGTTAGAATTTTGCCCTCTAAACCATTTTTTTAGATATGATGTGGATTGGAAGGGGGTAATTGGGAGAGTTAAAAAAAGTACCTACTTTGCCTTTTTATTTAAAAAATAATTTATTTATGATTCTCCTACTAACTTCCACTTCATTGCTCTGGTGTAACAGTCATTTTACCAAATGAATCATCAATAAAAAACATTCTTTAGGCTTCAAAATAGTTCTCATTATTACAATTGTATAGGACTCCACTGTAGGAGCAATTTAATTACCTTACAAAGAAGATCCACATTTGAAGATTTAGATAACATTTCTTTCTCAAAGGTACATGATTCTGGAAAGGATATATTTAATTAGGTAAAAAAACAAAAACAAAAAACCTCATGGTATGTTTCCAGTTTTAATTGGAAAAACAAAAATCTTGAAATACATAACATACATTTAGGAGGAAAAAGGAGATGAACTGCCAATATCCATCAGCAAGTATTACTGGTTGGTTCTACAATTCAGATTTTTCTAGTTAAATCCCAAGTTTCCAAGTTTATTCTAAATATTTTTTTCTGTACATTTACCCGTTTGAACATCAACATTAAATGACTATAACAAGATGGTGTAGAAAATTCTTTCTATAGATTCTTGGTTGAAACGTCTCATTTCTAAAACTAATACTCCAATACACTGAAATGCCCTCTTTGCATTGTATTTAACTGTGTACCATCTTTTCATTACTAAGTGTATAGTGAGGACATAAAGCATTAAAATAAGACTACCGCTAATGAATCAAAATCTATGTTCACATGACAATACAAGAATTTTTTTCCAGAGACGGAAAAAACTGTAATTATCATGTTTAAAAGGCATGTATTTTATTACTTTTGTAGATATTTTAGACAAAAATATTGACCAGCTAATAATGCTCTTCCACACATAATGTTCACTGAGTTTACTACCACAGTTTTAGTGCAACAAAATATCTTTGAAAAGCCACTCTACAGTCACTATGGCAAGGCTCATTAAAATGCAGAGGTAAAGATTCCATTTGTATAGAAACTTAGAAAATAATGTTGGAAAAGGAAAGATGTTCCATCAGGCTAAATATTTTTTGTGTACTAAAAATATATATAAACATTTCTTGAATTAGTTTTATAGTCGATTTTGATGCACTATCATTTAGTGGTGATAAATTTTGAGAGGTATTATGTTTAACAAACATTATACTTAAGATTATAGTCTTAGGTAAACATTTAATACACAATGCCAAGGTAGTTTCCTTTTTCTTTTTTTAATTTTTGTACCAAAAAAGTCATACACTTAATGTTGACATTTCTTCTTACCTGTGTGCCTCAGACCAATAAAGTACTCTGCATTAAATTTAAATCTTGAGACAGTAGTACAGCATTGAAAAAAATTGTAAAGCAGCTTAGATACACTGAACCCAGATTTTACATTTCGTTTGTCAGATTAGAATATAAAAAGCTTGAAAATCAACTTGAAAAAGCTTATTATTCCTCAAGAAAAAGTATGAACAATCTGAAAATGATCAACTAGTATGAATGAAACATTGTACATAGTTAAGTCACATTTAATGGTTGCTAGACATACCACTCCCTCCTGGAAATTACGGAACCATCTACATGTGAAACTAAGTCATCTTCATTTTCGTCATAATGTTCATCATTGACGAACTTCATTCCCATTTTTAGATCTTCGTAATAATCCATTGGTCTTTCAAACCTATTGAGATTTTCTACATTGTTCCACTGAGTTTTTTCAGGCTCTTCTAAATAGTCTTTACGTATTAGATTGTTCACTGGATTTTTGATTTCTTTTTTTACACTGTCTGGATAAGAATCAAGCTCCTCTTGTTGAAGAACATCTATTTGTGATTCTTTTTGCATATCTGACGGTGGAATGTAGTTCTTGGCAAAGTAGTCTCCACGAAACGTCCGTCTTCTCCTATAGCAGAATATTCCAGCCAAAACACTTACAAGTACTATGAAGAGAGCCCCACCCACTACACTAGCAATGATCGTGCCAATTGTGTCATCCTTAATTGTTGCCAAAGTTGACAATGGGAAAGGCAATTTTTTAGGTTCTGTTGCTAGATCCTCGATGTCAGCAGTTGAGGGATGCCACTGAATTGTAGGCTGAAGGGTGGTAGTAGTAGGAGGATCTAATGGAAACAGTAAAGATAGACAAGACACAGAAAGGCAAAGAATGTCAATGCAGGCTGATTCAGCAGCAAGTTGAAAAGACAGCACAGTTAATGAATATATACTCATAGTAACAATAGTTTTTCATTCTTAATTTTATTACAATTAGACGGTAGTGGTACTTATATATTTTAAAGAAAAAACTGACACTAAGTCAGTTACCAATGAAGAGAAAGGAACAAAACCTATAGTATAAATCCTAAATTCTTCCATTCCAAGTTTAATAGTGATACTGTACTTCAGAAAATAGGTACTTATATTTTTAATGAAGAGTATTACTTAAGTGTCCTATACATAGCTGGCTTAAGAATTATCATAAAAAATTGAATCAAAGTCAAATGTACATTTTCTTAGCCAGCAACACAAGAAAATAAAATGAAAGAAGGGAAAAATTAAAGTTTTCTTAATATCCATTTTTATCTAATATGGTTTAGTTTTGTAAGATCTGAACTTATCTTTAAAAGAATGAAAAACTATAGATTCTTGTTAAGTGGACATAGTATAAGCTGTTGGTTTAATAATTCTCTCAAAAATATTTTTGTTATATAAAAAGACTTTAAAAATATTGAGAAAGGAGATACATAGTAAATATCATTATTTAGTAATTAAAAAATAAAAAGCATATGTTTAAACTGTTAGATGGGCAATTATCAAATGAAACTAATAAAGTAAAAATATATTATAAACCATAAAGTAATAAAAATGTAATCATCTTATCTAATACCCCATGGGTAAGATAACTGAACATTTCGGAAATTAAGGATTTCAACTATATCTGCAAAATTTAATGTCATTGCTTTATGGTGGAGTCTCGAAGAGTAGCTAATATTTTAGAGAGAACATTCTAATATTTAAATATTAGATGCAAATGAACCTGCATATTGACATTAGATTACAGAGTAGCCATTAATATTAAAAAGCAACTAAATATAAATAGTAAAAATTAAAGATTGGTTAATTATCAAGTAAGTAGTATTTGTAGGTCATGTTACACAAAATTCTAGAATTTGAAGAAATGATAAGTTTAAAAATCTTGAATTTCTTCATACATGAAAAAAAAAATGACCCAAATGGTAACCTCCTATAATTAATTTTTAAATGAGTGGTACTGATAGAGCTTTTGAAAAATGATTGTTAGAAAAATACTAAATCTACATGGGGTAAGTTATTCTAATATTACAAGCTAAAGAAAAATACTTACTGAAACAGGTTTCATCACGGAATGCCATATGTATAGAATGTGGTAAAAATTTAGCAAGTACATTATTAAGTTTAACAAGTATAATATAACTAATTTCCTGTGAGTTTAAACTAATACAACAGGTAATCCTGTCAACTACTTTGAAGTGAATATTAGCTATCATAGTAAATGTAAGTAAATCAAGGAAGTTTTAATTTATGAGAACATATTCACTAACTGAACAAACTGAATCTCAAAAAAAAAATTGTGGAATAGAAGGATCATGTGTAGAGTGTAAAAGTAGTAAATCTTCGTGTAATTCAACTGCACAGAATTAGCTACTAAAGAAATGGACTAAAAATTAAATCATTTGTAAGACAACTCATGTATTTTCTGAGGGAGCAGGAGTAAGGGGAAAGTCAAATTTTAAGTATTAAATGTCGTCTTTGTAACGATTCTCAAAGAAAAAAGTATTACAATAAAATGGCATCAACACATTTAAATAAAAGTACAAATCATCTAAGTAAATTTATAATTTACACACTTTTGTGCCTGTAAGATTTTTAAAGTTTTTGGTAGCTCTTGCTTGACATGCTAGTTCTCAGAACAGTGAATACAGCTGAACTCTCACCAAGTATAAGATACAAGTGAACATTTTTATCAAAAAAAACAAAAAGAAAAACCCCGACATTTCTTGTATCTACTTGCAAAGTTCTTTATATGTATGCAAACAGATGTTTACTACTCATTTCACTCAAATTAACAAAATATAGCTTTCAGAAAAATCTAACCAAAAAAATTTAAAAATCTTATGTTATCTAACTTGGTTAGTGGGTCTAGAAATGTTTCAACCCACCATCCCCCTCCTTAACCAGTGTTAAAATTAGCATAATTTTACTATCACTGTCATCCCATGAAAAAGAGACTATTGTTAATACTTTATTATTTTGTATTTTAAGCAAAAGGCATATGACAATGCATACAAAACATTTATTTCTGTTTTCTAATTTAGAAAGAGAGTCACAATTCCTGTAAGGAAAGAAGTCTATTTTTTAATCACCAATAGCTACTTATTTATCATGATTTAAAATCCTTCCCAATAGCATTCCTTATTTTTTCAAACATTATTTTTCATATATTTTGCTGAATGAATGTGTGATAAATGAGTATATAATGGATATAATGACTCTAAGTTCTCCTCACCCAAATGAAGAACTTCTTAAGTTTCTTTTTCTAACTAACGAGTTCTGTCAAAAAGGAAAACAAATAGGTAAGGCCTCTGTACCTATAAGGTATATTTTGGTTTAATAATTACTGTGTTAAAAAAATTTAAACAGAATTGACTTATTTTTATTTTAGACTTTATAGGGTTATTTAAATAAACAAAATCATGCATTTTAAAGTTTAAGGACTGCTAAGTGTGAATTCTTAAAGTTTAATGCTATGCCTGGATCCTAAAATCAGTATGACCCCAAATTCAAGTTTTGGCAGGAGTAAGAGTTTTAGGAATGGGGAAACTTATTTGATATATAAAAATCTGCTTTTCTATTTTCAAAAAGAAGTGACAGATACCAGTTAGAGGAAAAATACATACCAAAAGCAAACCACAAAACACAATTTCCAGCAGTCAGGCAGTACTAGACAAAGAGCTAGCACATCCTTTGAGAGTGTTACTATACTAAGAGTACAATTCAGTTGAATATTGAAATCTTGAATCAATGACTTCTTATCAAAAAATCTTATATTTATCAGTGTTGGAAAATGGGTAATAAAATCAAGAACAATTTCCTTCACAGTTGCTAACTTCATTCTGTTCTTATTTTTGGGGGGAAGGGTATTCCCCCGACCTCCTCTTTGGGTTCAGTTAATATGCTGGAGCAGAAGTGCTTACATTTACAGGTTTATTATAAAGGATGTTACAAAGGATACCAATAAAGAGATGCCTAGCACAAGGTATGAGGGAAGGGGCATGCCATCTTCCAGGAACCTCCCTGTGTTCAGCCATCTAGAAGCTCTCCACTCTGTTCTGAGTAGAACTGTTAGTTTCTAATCATAAGATACATTTCTTTTACATATATTATTAAAATCATTTCTAAAATTTTAAAATATCAATTTTCATATTGAGATAAAATTTTTTTTCCTAGTGAAAAAAGGGTACATACAACAATGAAAAAGAGTCTGGATATAAAAGTAAAGTCTAATTCTTGATTACTTTGAGAAAAGCACCTCATATAACAGTATCTACTTCTGACGTACATAGAGGTAATTAATTGTAATTTTTCATATTTATTCAAAATTCGATTTTCCTTCTTATAAGACGTTGTAGATGTTGATTAAAAATGTGTAAAGTTTATCACTTGTATTACATCAGTCCCCTCATCAAAGAAAATAAAGTTACTTAAAAGCAGATTCTGTATTTTTTAATTATTTTCTGATCGTTTTCTTCTCAGATTTATTCCATGAAACAAAGTGTATTAACACCTATTACAGGCTAAACATCATTGCAAATGGTGGGAATATAGCAGTGATTAAAGCAGACAAAAAATCTTGCCTGCTTAAGTAAGAGTAAAAACAGATAAGCAAATAAATAAAATACATAGCAGGTCACATGGTAGTACTGAAGAGAAAAACAAGGCAGAGAAGGAGGACTGAAGAGCAGTAGCAAAGGGGTGAAGAGAGGGTTGTCAATTTTAAATACAGTCATAAAGGAAGAAAGACCTCACTGAAAAAGGTGACATTTTTGTAAACACTTAAAAGTAGTGAGGGAAACAGCTATGAGGATACCCAGCAGAAGAGCATTCCAGCCAGTGGCAAAAGTAAATACAAAGACTCTGAGGTAGGAATGTGCGTGTGTGTTCAAAAAATAGTCCATTGTGGCTGAGCCAGTGTGCAAGGCATATAATAAGAAACTAGTTCAGAGAGAACTATATCAGAGAGATAATCTGGGACAAGAGCATGTATACAGCCTTCTAAGTCATTTTATAAGATTTGGTTTTCATTGTGGGTAATAGGAAGTCTATGGAAGGCTCTGAGGAGAGGAGTGACATGATCTGATCAGTCCTTTAAAAGAATCACTCTGGCTGCTCATTTGTTGATAGACTGAGGGGGACAGATTTAAAGTAGGGATATTAAGTGGCTATTGTAATACTGAAATAAGAGTTCCTGATGGCTTGGCCCAGTATAAGAGGTGAAATTTTGGTAAGATTCTATATATAACATAATGGAAGTGCTGACATTGATTTGTTGATGGATTGGGTGGGGTATGAAAGGAAAACCAAAATCAAGGATAATATCAACGGTTGTACTCTGAGCAAATGTAAGGATGGAACTACCAATAACTGAAAGGAGGAAGACTGGCAGAAGAACAGGTGCAGATTCAAGGGGCAGTAGAAAGATTGGGACTTTGGTTTTGAACATGTTAAACTGTAAATGCCTATTACACTTCCACACAGAGTGAATGATCATTAATAGGCAGTTGGACACATAAGTCAGGAGAACTGGGAAGTGGACCCACAATGTCAGAAGATATAAATTTAGAATATCATCAGTGGAATCAGTATACATAATATGCTGAAAATGAGCCTTGATATTTAAATGATTACTTAACTGTAACATATTGAGCCTAAGATTTACAAGTAATATTCCACATCAGATTGTGCAACAGAAAAAAAAGTAAAAAGTTCTTAAGTAAATACATTTTAAATATGCAGTTCCTGTGGCTTATCCTCTAAGAGAAGAGAGACTAATATACTAATACGTAACCTCACTCAGATTTCCACCAAAGCAATGCCACTGGCAAAAAAGGCTAGGGTTATACATAGCTGTAAGCTTCTTGCTAGACTTATGCCAAAAAAATCTGACTCTCTATCATATGCCAGGCTCTAAGGTAATTACTGAGTTTACAGTGGTGAATAAAGCAAACACAAATAAAGCAAACTGCTTAATAGTGAGGATAGATATAATAAGCAAAGAAATGAGCATACAGCTACACACTATGGTGAGAGTGTTATGAGAAAATAACACAGACGACTGTTCTTATATTGAATGATTACATAAGGACTGAGAATATAATATTTATGCAAGCATAATATCTCTCTAAAATTTCTTATTTAGTTTTAGATTTAAACAGATAAAAACCTTAAGTACTCATTATATATTTACCATACAAACCTGCATTTCTTAAGATTCTTTGCATTTTCCAACTTAATTTTCCATTTGTTAGACATGAAGATTGCAGTCAGTAAGGAGATGCTCAAAATATTTTATATAATTTTTATAAATAAGCATTTGATGGATAATTTATTACTTATAGTCATACCGGTAAAAAATATAATTTTAGTTTTCTATATATTCTATGAATGCCCAAATTTATACTTAGCCAAGTTAAAAAAAAATCCATAGTGAAACAAATAGAATTTGAAAAATCTAAGCTGTTAGTGGGTTAAGGACCAACAAGAAGAAACATTTATATTTTATTTCATCAAAAAGTTTTCAGTAGCATTCCTACTTCACCTCTCAGTCACACAATAAGGTATAATCCCATATTAAGTGACAAACAATGTTATTTAACAAGCCAGGTAATTAAAGTTAATAACTTATTTTACTTATCAGACAATTGTGTGCAAAGTAGCCACCAAAGCAAAAGAAAAGGAAAAAAAAATCACTGCTTGTTCTTAGTATAAAAACAAAAGAATCTAGAAAGGCATGCTACCTACTAAAGAAATTATTCATACTGTTTTACTGAAAAATAAACTGTGTGTATAGGTATCAAAGTATATATAAACTTGTACAGACATTTGGACATTTACGTAAGGAAAGGAATACCACATTACAAATGTATTTCAGATAGGATTGCTTTACCGTATTACTGTATTACTTACAGATTTTTTGGAAAAACCTCACACCGTTATCTGTGTGTTTGCAAGTGTAAATTATGGTCCCAAGATCATGTTATGATTGTTATTATAGGAATATTTTAAATAACTCATTTTGCAAGTTAATAGTAACTTACCTGAAATGTAGATGACCTTTTGATCACTTCTCTGACCAAGGGAATTGGTCACTTTACAGATATAAACACCAGAATAATTGAAAGTCAGTGGATGGACAAAATGAAGAGTATTGTCTGAAGCCAATAAACCATCAGGCCACTGTCCATCCAACCTAAATTTTAAAAAGCATGAAAGTATTTTAAATATCTTCAGACTATATTTATTGACAGCTAGTTAAAAGACATTACATTTTTGAGATGTTAGTTTTAAAAAAAGTATCTATCTTTTAGATAAAATTTACTATGAAAGTATGTAAAAAGTAATAAATTTTAATAAAGATGAATTCATAAAGTCCATTAAGACCACCCATTCTTTCAAAACATTAAGCCATATAAGTGAAGCTACGCCAACATAACAGAATGAGAAGAAAGGGGAGGAAAAAATATGATTTTAAAAAATTATACTGAGAAAACTCGAAAACTATTATTTGAAGACATATCTACCATATCAAAGAAATTGAAATTCTCAGTGAATTATGGATCTACTCATGATTTATCTACAATTTTCTTAATGAAAGCATCTCATTTAAACATATAATGTTCCAGAACCTTGTGTAACATGTTTATAGAGCATAATTTAATACTAATACAAATCTATACTGCACTCCTCCAAAGAGTTTCTAAAGCAGCCAGAAGGGTATTCTTATAAAATAATTACAATTAGAAAGTGGGCATCTGTCACAATAAAAAACAAGACACCATTTGGTATCAATAACAACTCTTTTTTTAAAACAATGTCTATACTAACTTGGCTAAGAGGTCCAATACCTAGTGTACACATTGCTCTCAACCATACTTAAGTGTCTCACTGTAAGAACTCTAAAACCACTCATTGCAATGGAACTAAGTATACCCTTAAAAATCACTTTTCCAACCTGAGGGTACCAAAGAAAACACCAGTAAGTATTTATCTTGAAACTGTTCTTAAAGCTCACAGAAGTTATTTTTTTTTAAGATAAGAGGATAAAAAATCAAGTAAACCCAGGTGCTCAAATACTACAGTTTAGGTTAAAAGGATTTGTAAGAAGTTCATTAACTCATTCATTCATTCGATTAACATGAGCTTACTATTTGCCATATTCTGCTCTGCTGATGTTACTGAGATGTAGAAGTAAGTTAAGATTTGATCTCTGCCTTCAGTGATGTAAGTACAGTAGAAGATCAACAACTCATTACAAGGAGAATAAGAATAACAATAAAAAGGTGGAAAGAAGCAAATCAATACTGGAGAATAGGTACAATGATTCCATTTTGCAATCTCATGGGTAGTAAGTGGAAAAATAATCAGTAAAATCTTTTGGAGTTGTTAATACTTTAACTTAGCAATGAAGCATAAAGATAACATTTTTACATGGTTTAAAAAACAAAAACACTCAACCTTCTTCTTAAGAGAATTTTGAAAAGAAAATTTTTGCAAGCATCAGCTTTCAAAGAGTGAATTCTTTTTCTAGGAGGTTAACGATGAATATCACCTATACCTGTCTTAACGATTACCTCTGTACTTTGGACCTCAAATTCTAATCTCTTTGAGAAATTTGAAAATGACTTATAATCTTTTAAAGTTGTTTATTCAAATAAGCTACAGTTAGAAAAATCTAAATAGCATATTAAACACACGACAAAAGCATCTTCCATGCTCTGGTACCTGCATTCCATAACTTATATTCATTGTCTGTATTCTCAGAAAAACTCTATGAATTACTGTTATTGATGAGGAAAATAAGGATTAGACAGGGTAAATAACTTATCTGAAAAAGACATTTAGAAGTTTAGATACTGAGATGAGAATTCAGAATTGCATGGCTTTCAGAAGTACCCCATCAAACAGACATCTTAACTAATGGCTGCTTCCCACTTTCAAGAAAATGTAAATGAAAAAAGGCTTTCTGACTTTTAAAACTGTCTCTTTACTTAAAGGCAACAGGTTGACCAAATATACTGTTTCCTTACTCTAATAAAATCCCCTCAAAAACAGAGCATAGGAATTAAAAAGTTATTAAAAACCTATGAGGAGAAAGAGAAAAATAGGCCGAACAGACAAGACGTTTCAATGAACTTTTAGAAGGCAGAAAACAGATGGAGAAAACAATACATGCTTTAAGCCAGTGTTTCTCAACCAGGAATGATTTTGCCCCTGGGGACATTTGGCATGTCTTGAGACATTTTACACTGTCACAATTGGGGGATTGGGTGTGTGCTATTGGCTCCAGAGGGTAGAGGCCAGGGATGCTTCTAAACATCCTACAATTCAAAGGACTGCTCACCACCAAGAATTATCTAGCCCAAAATGTCAACAATGACAAGGTTGAAAAGCTCTGCTTTAGGGTGAAGAATTGTTTACAGACAGACAGCATATGGATGATAAAGCAGCTAATGTGGTCCAAAGAACCCAAGAAAAGTCTGAAGTTTGACTCACTGTACTGCAGAAAGTCAGGAGGCAGAGGATTAAAAATGAGATTAGTTAGAACACAATAGATTCCTCCCAACTCTATACCAGGCATTTATCTCTCATGCAAAAGAATGAAGGTTAATTCTAGAAATAAATTGAATGGCCATGAAGAAAACAATTCCACTGTTCTACTAGTGACATCTGAAGCTTCACCAGGAAAATCGCCATCTCTCTACCTGATGAATCTAAGTGGAACCTACTAATAAGTAATCCCCACTATAGAGAAAGAGTGTCCACTAAGCATTTTATTTTAATGCCTCACTGTGAAATGACTAGACAACCAAGGAAATTAAGGAATTATCTGCAAAATGAAGGAAAGATCAAACCAAAAAGAAAACCAAAAGAACTCGGAGGAAAAAAACAGACAATATGTAGGAAGCAGAAAAAACTCTCTGGGGAGGAAATAACTCTAGTATCCCTGGGAATAAACAAGAAAGGCATTATATTCATAAAATAAGAAAAGGGTGCTATGAAAATGAAGAATGAGAAGATGCTCTTATAAACTGAAAATATATAAATTTTTTTTTTTTTAAATCATTGAGTCAGTAATAAAATCAAAAAAATCTTCCAGGAAGGGCCACAAAACCATTTGAAAAATATGAAAGAAAGGATATTTATTATACAATAAATAGGAAGTCCAGTAAGAGTGAACAGAAAAAAAAAAAAAAGGAAGGGAAATGACCTAAAAATATGAAAATTATTCAAAGTTGACAGATACAAGTCTTAAGATTGAAATGGGCCCTAAATACAGACAAATATGAATGAAAACTCCAATAAAGCAGTTTGAAATTTCAGAGATAAAGAGAATTATGCAAATAGTAAACTACACATGTAAAAACAGGCAATTGGCCACAGGGCAAGCAAATAGATGGAGAAAAGAGAAAACAGAATTTTGGTATATAATTTAGCTTTCTGTAAATAATATTTACCTGTCATAGGGAGGCAAACAGTGACTACAGATTTTAACTAAAGGTAGTTTAATTTCAATTGGACGATGAAAGGTAGGAATGTATACATGGGTGTGTTTATGGATGAAGGGGTAGATATAAAATTAATTCTTCATCTAAGAAGAAATCAACAGTGTTAAACATTGGTTAAATATAGAAGTAGCAGTTTAAGATATTTGATGGTAACTATCAGAATAAATTGCTAAAATTGCTAAAGTAGCTTCTGAAGAACAGAACTGAAGCGGAGGACGGTGGGAAAGGGTGGGGCAGGATAAACACTTAGAAGCCTTTCATTTAATTAAAATTTTCAGTTATTACTATAATCCTGTATTATACAGATAAAAACAACTTTAAATATGCATATAAGAATACTTTTCACTTTTAAATAAGTTCCCTTTTGAAGAATATAACATTACCTGCTCCACACAGATTTGAAGGGTGGTGGATTTGCATCAGCATTACACTTGAGATTAACACCTTTTCTTCCTACAAACCAATTTCCATCATACCCTGTTACTGAAACTTCAGGAGCATCTATAAAATAAATAAATGCATGACATTTATTTTTGTTGATGATAAATGTGATATACAATGATAAAGCATGAACACAACAGACTAAGCTTCAGAACAGGAATCATTTTTCCTTGCTCTCAATATATATAATCAATGTGGAAGAGAGTACTCAATAAATATTAGTTGACTGACAGAAAGAATGAATGAATGGGCAAGTATCCCAACATCAGGTAATTATAGCATGTACAGCTGAAGTTATTAGGGATGCTGGATGTAAGAATATTCATAAACCTATAATTACCAAGAACAAATTGTGAGTCCTACGATGAGAGATGTTGAGGTATAGGAACAAAGCAAATACATTATAATACTTAATTTAATGAGACATGGTATTTAAGTACCATGCAGGACCAAGTCACCATATAAAATGGTCTTTAAAGAGACATTTATCTAAAAGAAAATATTTCCTAAGAGATATCAAGTCAATTACAGAGATTAGATTCCCTATATTATAATTAATTAATATTCTATGGGCATGTAGAGATGTGACACAGACTTTCTAAGACTACAGACTTACAACTAAAGTAAATTATCTAGGGCCTCAACTGTAATAAAACATAAACTTTTATTCACTCAATGTACCCAAAGGTCTTTTGTGCAACATAACTAGTTGAATGAACAAATTATCGATATCTAGTAGCAATATACATATATAAGCTATAAAATCCAATACCTATTATTAAGCCATCATTTGTTTAGCTCCTGATAAATGCCAGGTACTGTTTTAAGTGTTTGGTATAAATACAGACTCTGTATTCATAAAATTTATATTCTAATGTTAATACTAATGGGGAAGACAACACTTAAAAATATTTAACTAAAACCTCTTATCAGGGAAAAGAAGAAAAAGAACAGGATGGCGAAAGAGAATATAAGAAGAAAGGTTTAATTTAGATCGCGGATAGGGGAGGTCGTGAAAGGCTTCCCTAAGGAAGTGCTAGTTATGCATAGTGTAGAGATTCCATCTTTCTGTGTGTGCTACGCATAAAACCAGGAAAGTAGCACATGGCCAGATGAGAGAGGTTAGAGAGAGACCAGTTCAGTCTTTAACCCTTCAAGAAAAGCCTGAACTCCTGGAAAGCAAAGTTTTTCAGAAAAAGTTGTAAAAAAATTAACTTTTACTAAGGTACAATTACTTCAGTAATTGAAAAAAAAGAAACTGAGTGTCTTTGATAAATACCAAGAATTAAAAAACGTTTTTGTAACTTAAAAGTGGTACTAAAAAATGTTGCTACAGTCCAGATATCTGTAAGTTTAATCTGTTTTTCAAAAGGGAGAGAGGGTAGCCATTAAAGTATCCCCAAAGATTATCTCCAAATTTTGAGGTACAAATTTGGGATATAAGACCTTATCTCTTTAAACTACCATTCACATGTTTTATATGTCTACAATTTTAAAAAGGAAAAAGTCATAACTACTCTAAGAAGTCATGACTACTCTTTTAGGAGAAAGTCAATAGATCACAACCATAATTATAAAGACTTACACTAGAAGAAATACTTTTATATATCTAGGATTGCACTCGAGCAAAGAAAAAAATAATTATAAATAATAAAAACTGAAGAAAATTTCAATCTTTATTAGGCACAGGGAAGGAAAAATATACAGATATGAGAAATATATTAATGGTACTTACAATTGGGAATTTTATAAGACAAAGGAAAAAGTTAAGTCTGTGAAAGCAAGGTAGGAAAAGGAAAAAAAAACAAAAACAAAACTTTTAAATTGGATTCTCCAGAGAAGTGAGGAGAAAAGATGGCATTAGCATTTAAGAATACGACGGTAATAACAATTATGTAACTATAGCTTCTCATATTTAACCCTATAAATGTTGAAAAAGATTTCTGGAATTAGCTTTAAAAATCAACCATACCAAGTGTAATAAATATGTGTACTTCAAAATTCCATGCATGTCATATCAAGAACATGTCATATCAAGAACAAAAAAGTAACAAAGAATAGAACAATCCTTCAAAAACTTATCTAAATTTATAATCCGTGCATAGATGAAAATGAAAGCAGAATCTAAATACTTTTTCTAATTTTTATCTCTAATCTGCCTAATTTTTATTATCCTTGCCATAAGATATCTGCAACCATCACCTTTTCTCTTCCTCAAAATTTTAAAATGGTATACAAATCACAAAGAATATGTCAAAATCTGAGAAACTTTATCAAAACCTGCAATGGTTATTATCCCACGATGTCTTTAAATATGGTTTTACCTACATGAGAATCTTCCAACATAATAAGATTAAGATTAGAAATAGTATGGAAAAATACAGATTTTCAAACTAATTAATACGAATCTAGAGAAGTAAAAGATTCTTGCTAAAAGGAGCATGGGTAGCATTAATGAAACTGAATAATAGCTCAATTAATTATAATGAAGAAGTTGTTTATCACTAAGCATTGCACATTTTGAGGTAAAAATCCACAAATCCCTTAAGTCTGGCCTACTTTTAAGACTGAAAAGGACAAGGTTACATAATTTCAAGTTGGAAAGCAACTTTAAAGTCATGTGTTCATCTTTAAAAAAACTGATTAAAAAAAAATTTTCTGGTTAAATGAAATTTCTATGAGAATATAAACTAAAAATAAAGAGAAAAGAAAAAACAATGTCAACAAGGAAAAGCTTTAGGAATATCTGAATAATAAATATTCGAACTAAAAAGTTTGATAAAGAAATGAATGCATCAATGGAAAAAAATAAAATAAAATGCATGGCTAATGTTGAAAATGCAAATGTTACCATTTACTTACACTGTATGTCTAATACGAAAGAATATCGGATGTCCTTTTCCAAGGCTGGATGTTTCACAACACAAGTAATTCTCCTTCCTCTAGCAAATCTGGTTGGAAACAGCTTGTACTGGCTGACAATCGTTGCTGTTTCATTTGGAAAAGAAGTTGTAGTGGATTCCATTTCACCAAGATCACCTTCCCAGTCAATACGTGCAACTGGTTTTCCAGTGGCTGCGATACAAATGGCTGCTACTGTTTCGTTTCCGCCATCAATTAAAGAATCTGGCCCTTTTATCAGGCTCACAGTGGGTTCAACTGTTTAAATTTTTTAAAAAAATTAGTTACATTCAAACAACAATATATTTACGTTCTTCTAAGTCACATCTAGACATATTTCATAAGCTTAGAGACAACTGCATATAAAATCAACATACACTTTTTAGGTAATGCCATCATCAATTGCATTTTTGGAACAAGAGAAGATCATAAGCTATGAAAAACAAGAGGCCAAGATTTTATATAGCCATTATAAAAATGGCTCTCCTTGATACATATATACATTACTTTATAGGAAAAATGAGATCCCTTCAAATTAATATATACAAAAAATTTCTATGAACTAGATAATTTCCCTATGAGATTAAAAACATTGCTAATCTAAAAGGAAAAAATCAGTTTTAATACATAATGCTTCGTTTTACAACAAAAAATTTTAAAGCAAATACTTTAAAAAAAATAAGTTAGGATTATGAAAACTTCTGTTAAAAAGGGAAAAAAAAGTTTCTCTGAGTATTTCCATAGGAAATGACAAATGTTTTTCTTGACCCAATGAGTGACTTAATAATTTCATTTAAAACACTGCCTTTTAAATTTTTAATTCAATAAATCTAAGAGGGGTCTGAAATTTTGTATTGCTAACAAGCTAAGTGATGCCAATGCCACTGTTCTACAAACCACATTTTAAACAGAAAGGGGTCTCAGAGTAGAAGAGAGGTGACAAAGAAGCCCATCCATTGGCTACTAAGCTAGCATTACCAATAATATAAAGCTCAAATTCCCCATCCCAGCATTCAAGTTACTTTACCGTGGTCCTACTCTACCTTTCTGAACTTTAATTCTTGTACTTTATATAAATCTTTTGAACAGTCAACAAATTATTTATTCAGTGTTCCATTAAAGCAGGGTTCTCAACAGGGGGTGATTTCCCCCTACCTCCCACCACTCCAAGAGGATACTTAGCCATGTCTGGAGAGATTCTGAGTTTCACAACTGAGGATGCTACTGGCAATTAGTGGGTAGAGGACATGGATACTGCTAAACAGTCAACACTGGATAAGGAAGCTCATCACAAGAAAGAATTCAAGCCCAAAATTTCAAAAAATTGAAGAAAAACTCCGTCTTAAGTACAGTCGTCCATCAGTATATGGAAAGGATTGGCTTCAGGGCCCGAGTATACCCAAATCTGTGCATACTCAAATCCCACAGACAGGCCTGCAGAACCCACATACAGGAAAAGTCAGCCCTCTGTATATGCGGGTTTCACATCCCAGGAATACGATATTTTCAGTCTGCGTTTGGTTGAAAAAAATCTGTGCATAAGTGGAACTGTACAGCTTGAACCCATGTCGTTCATGGTTCAACTGTATATTGTTTTCGGCCTCCCTGTCTTGGCTCACATACTTTTAATCCTAGAATAACATTTCCCCATTCTTTTATTTTTTCCAACCCAAAACCGACCCATCATTCAAGGACTGGTTCAACTATTTCTTCTCCAAAACATTTCTTGACTACCAAGTTCACCAATCCATTCCTATATCCTACTCAAATAACATTTATTCTATGACTTCCATATACTAAAAACTCTTACAGGCTTTGGGCATATAAAATTAAATTTTAAAGTGCACAACTGTTGTTCACCACATGTTTATGGTAAAGAAAACATATAATAAATAGTATGGTAACTGTTACAATAAAGACATGCTCAATACACAATGATAAAAAGCAAAAAAAGCATCAGATTGGGGGAAGGGGGTCAAAAATGGCTTCTATATGTGATTTGCTGAATAATAGTCACACAGGAAAATGTGGGAACAAAGAGACAGGACAGAAAAGGCAGCAATCCAGGCAGAAGGAGAAACACACATAAAATCACAGGTTAATAGAACTGCAAATAGTTTATTATGACTTTAAGATTAGGGTTATTGAAAGAGAAGCAGCAAGGGATTGAATAGATGAAGTGAGAGAAGTAGACATGGGCAAAATCACAAGTCTTGTAACATAAGCAGTCTTGAGTTTTCAGCCAATTGTACTGTATTAATTTAGCGGAAACTACTATAATTTAAAGCAAAATAAAAGGTGACTTTATCCCCATGAATTCTCTCTTTTACATGGAAAATATTGATTATTTTCTTGATACAGAACTTTGTGTAACTTTTTATTGATGTCTTGCACTTCATTTTTCAAATATTTTTGCCTTGCCTCCTAACCAGAAAATTTCTCAAAAGTATCAATTTCTTCAATGTAAATTATATTTCCCCACAGCTCTTAAGGCAGTGTTTTAAACATATTAAATTCTCAAATGTTTAATTTTATTTTTAAATAGTATCTCTTGACATGAAAAAATATACAAATTTGGACACAATTGCTTTTCTGTATGTCAGAGACTCTAATATTGTATTATTAAATATTAGGGGCTGTGAACTTGTTTAGTTCTTTGCAAAGCAGACACTGAGAATGAGTAAGGATTATCAAAGGTTTATTAGGGAGTAATACCAGGGAGAAAACGTAAGAAGAAGGATCGAGTGGCGGGGGGCTATCAGCAGACCTAACAAAGTCTTTGTCAGGCCAAGGGAAAGATACAGAGCAAAGATTCCCATTAAAGGAGTCCCACGTTGGGTGAAAATGTCCAGGTCTTCATAGCACTATCTTGTTCAATTGCTGGTCCCAAGAGAAACTTGCCCTCAATAACGAATGCCTTGCTCAATCATTGGCCTGAGGGCACCCATGAAAAGAACATAACTTGAACTCAAATATATAAAATATTGTATATCAATAAAAAATAAAACAAAATCTAAAAAAAAAGTGATCTTAAAGGAGCTGTCAGCTTCCTGCTGTCAGCTAACCATACCCCTAGCAACTGGGCAATGAGTGTTTCTGAAGGAGAAAAAGCATTTTATCTCCATGTCAGCCACAGGTTACTATTATTCCTTAATCTTTGTTATATCATTCCAAAAATACTTATCAGCATTTCCAAATTGGTTTACATTTCACTGCAGTGGCTATCTTAACGCTTATAAGTTTATTCAACATTTTACCACAAACTTTCAGAGTTATCAGATGAGAATGATAGAATATCATTACTTTTAACAACAGCACTAAATTCAAATAGCTAAGCAAATCTAAAATAGATGGAATAAAATTTGATATGAAAATTAAAACAGGAGATGTCAATGGCTCCAAGAAGACAAACTCATTTTCTTAAAAAAATGGAAAATCTCAACTAAAGACGATAATTTAATTAAAGGTTGGAAATTTGAGGGAAAGTAATGAAAATAAATATATCGCAGAAACTCAAGCACTTAGTATATAATTATAATTAAAACTCAGCACAATCCTTCATGAAGTAAAATAGCTAAAACTATGTAGCATTATATAGACAGGTAGGTATACACAGAAAAGATTTTATTCAAATTAAGAGAGCCTAGAATCAGAATTTTAAAACAGAATTTGAAAAAATCATATTTGAATTTGTTTACTTTAAATCTAAATTTAGATCATTTTCAATTTTTGAAAATATTTTTATTATAATCCTTACTACCATCACCAAAATAGGAAAGTAAAGCATACTTACCTAACACAGTTACAGTTGTAGAGGACTGGGCATTTCCAAGTGGGAATGTAACAGCTTTGCATATGTATTTTCCAGAATCGGAGAATCCTATGTTATGTAGAGTAATTGTTGCATCATTAAGTGAATAGTTTTTAAACACGACTCTTCCCTGATATTCTCCTTGAACAGAGAATCCATATTGAGGATGATGAACTGCAACAGTCTGTGAACTTTTACCATGTATCTTCTCCCATGAAATTTGTGTTATGGTTTCATTTACTTCAATTAAACACTTCAATGAAACATTCTTTCCCCACACTGCTGTGACATGTGGCTCCACAATAATTGGTCCAGCTAAGGCACCTATGTGGGGGAAAATACTGTAGTTTTTAAAATGGAAAAAAAATATGCTAACATATAATCTTTCTTCCTCCCTTCGACCCCCATCTCTGTAGGGGTATGTATATGTGTGTTCATTAATGACTGAATAATAAAAAGAAGTGAAAAGGCTAGATGTTCTCTGGGCTGGATGTGAGATTCGAAAAGTTGGGATGGAATAAATCAAACACCCGCCAAAGCGTATTACATGTAACATGTATACAATATTATTTTCAAGAACATTTTTTGGAGGAAAAAACAAAAACAAAAAAGTAAATTAGAGGACAAATTTGACCATCTAAGAGATGACTGAGGATATAACAGAAAGGGATTGAAAATTCACAGTGACTATACTTAATCAGATACCCACAGATATGTACTACAATGGAAAAAGCACTCAATTTAGACCAAGAATTAGCTTAGAAATAGGAGCCTTCTCCAGTCAAGCTATCACCTGAGTTCCCAGCCTTGCGTGACACTTTGCAGCTTTGTGAGACTCTGATGCAGAAGACCCAGCTGAGCCATGCCTGACTCACAGAAACTGAGAGATAATAAATGAACATCATTTTAAAATGACTAAGTTTGGGGATAATTTTTTACACAGCAATAGATAACTTACATATGCAGGATCTTTCAAACCAAATATAATATCTAAGTATCTTCTTTTGAAGAGTCCTGATATCAAAACTCTCTAATTAAAAAATAATTTAAGACAGACTAATTGCCAGAAAACATTAACATTTCATATTTATATAAATATGAAATTTTTTTTCATTTGAGCGTAAAGAAAAAAAATTTCACAAGTTAAAATGAAATGACATCAAACTTCTTCCATATAATACTTATTTCATTCCTAAAAGCAATGGTGCAAAGCTTACATTTTTTTTTGAGGGAAATAAGACAAATATTCATGAATACTATAGTCAAGCAAGATACTGCTCATTGACAAGTAGATTAGAACATATATAACAAGTTCTTGAAAAGTTTACCAATCACATATGAGGCCTGACAAAATAAAAAAACAAATATTCAATCTAAGAAGTAAATCAAAATAAGTATGCTAAAATGGAAATTGTATAAACAATAAACAATATCTTTAAAACTTCATTATGTCTAATTAAAATTTTTAACCAAATAAAAAAATGTAGAAAAATATCACAAGATATAGCAAAATGCATTTAAACATCTTCGAACATGTTTAAACATATCAACAATAAACTTGGAACAATATTATTTTCATGAACACTTTTTGGAGAAAACACAAAAACAGAAAAGTAAATTAGAGAACAAACTTTATTACTTAAGAGATGACTAAGGATATTATAGAAAGGGGCTGAAAATTCACAGTGACTATACTTAACAGCTGTGAGAGAAAAAGAAAAACTTTTGTTTTTTTTAACCATTGCTCCAAAGATGTTATCAGGCCCCCAAAATTTACTATCATGTTTTATCATGCTATTAAGTACATATAATTACTAAGATTTTAAAATTAATCCAAAATATTTAAATGTAAAAGTATTCAAATGTACTTTTAGCAAGCTATCACAAGCCTAGTATCATCCCAGAAAAAATACAAATGAAAAAGCAGTCTAATGAATATTAATAAAAAATTAACATTATGAAATAACACTCAGCTCCATATTTAAGAAAAGTATACTACAACCAAGTAGGACTATTCCAAGAATGTAAGGATATTCTAAGACTATTCATTACATTGAAAGCTCACACACAACTTTCTCTTTCGATGCTGAAAATGCATTCAGTAAAATTTAAAATTTACTACCTGTATTTTTTTTAAACTCTAAGAACTGAGCAAAGGATTCTTAATAATAAAGTAGATTTTTCTCAAATCAGTGGCCATGATCACACTAAAACAGAAAAAGGGACGTAACTGTTAAAGAAAAGATCAAAGTAAGATGGTAGTACACTATCATTACCATTGTTCAACTGAGACTGGAAATTCAATCCAGTGCAATAAGAAAAAGAAATAGGAAAAGATAAATATTAGAACAAAACAGAAATAATTACTATTTGAAAGATCTATTACCTGAAAAAAATCCAAGAAGGCCAAGTAAAGGGCTATTAGAACCAATAATGTGGTGGTTTATAAAACATATGCAAAATGTATATAAGCTATATAATCAGCATGTTACAATAGGTGATTGCTTTACAAATTTATTGCAGTAAAAGTTTAATTAGTATTTGTAAGCATTAATATTTAAAATACCTGAATATCCAAAGCCATCTAAAGCAAAAATAACAAAGCTAGAGGCATCATATTACCTTACCTCAAATTATACTACTAAGTCATGGAAGCCAAAATGGCATGGTACTGGGATAAGAACAGACACATAGCTCAATGGAACAAAACAGAGAATCCAGAAATAAAGCCACATACCTACGGTCAATTGCTATTTGACAATGTTAACAAAAACATACAATGGGCAAAGGACACCTTTTTCAATAATTAGTGCTGGGAAAACTGGATAGCAACATGCAGAAAAATGAAACTCGACCCTTATCTCTCACCATAGACAAAAATCTACTCAAGATAGATTAGAGACTTAAATGTAAGACCCAAAACTATAAAAATATTAGAATAAAATCTAGGGAGAACTCTTCTAGACACTGGTCTAGGCAAAGAATTCATGACAAAGACAAAGCACAGGCAAAAAAACCAAAAATAGACAAATGGGGCTTAATTAAACTAAAAAAACTTCTGTATAGCAAAAGAAATAATCAACAGAGTGAACAGACAACCTGCAGAATGGGTGAAAATATTTGCAAACTTTGCATTTCACAGTGAACTGGTATCCAGAATTTACAAGAAGCTCAAACAACCAAGAATTAATAATAAAACCCTATTAAAAAGTGGGCAAAGGGCACAAATAGACATTTTTCAAAAGACATACAAATGGCCAATAAGCACATGAAAAAATATTTAGTATCACTAATAACCAGACTATTGCAAATTAAAACTACAATGAGATATCATCTTACATCAGTCAGAATAGCTATCGCTAAAAAGTCAAAAACTAATTGATACTGGCAAGGTTGTAAAGAAAAGGAAACTATACTGTTGATGGGAATGTAAATTAGTACAACCTCTATGGAAAATAGTATGGATATTTATCAAAGAACTATAAATAGAACTATCACTGAATCCAGCAATCCCACTGCTGGATATTTACCAAGAAATCATTATATCAAAAAGATATCTGCACTTGTATGTTTATTACAGTATTTTTTACAATACCAAACATATGGAATCAACCCAAGTGCCTGTCAATGGATGACCAGATAAAGAAAATGTGATACACACACACATATACACACAAAAGAAGACTATTCAGTCACAAAAAAAAGAATAAAATTATGTCTTTTACAACAACATGGATGGATCTGCAGACCACTCTCTTAAATAACTCAGAAACAGAAAGTCAATTACCATATGTTCTCTCTCATAAGTGCGACCTAAACAGTGTATAACTCACAAATGTCTTTACCTTGAATTATTTTTCAAGTTGCATATAACTCATGCATAGAAAACCATAAAAAATAACAAATTTTTCATTAAATTAGAAAGGATCATTTTGTTTTCAAAGTTTTACTCTGTTTTTATAATAAAACACTGTGACCCAAGGAAAAAAATTTTTTTTCTTGTGTGACAGTCAATGTGTTAAAGCTAAACAAACAAGAATCATGTGGCCCAGCCATATCACTCCTATGTCTTTATCCATCAGAAAAGAGAGCACGTGTCTCTAAAGACTTGCACACAGATGTTCACAGCGGCTTTATTTGTAACAGCCAAAAACTGTTATCCATATCCATCAACAGATGAATAAACAAATTGTGGCATATGCATACAACAAGCAATAAATACTATTAACCAATAGAAAGGAACATCCCACCAGAAACAGAGGGCAACTTTCGCAATTTGACGAAGAACAATCTACAAAAAACCCACAACTAAAATCATATTTAAAATCGTAAAAAACAAAACAAGAAAAAAAAAAAAACCCAAAAAACTAGAAGCCTTTCTGCTAAGATCAGGAACAAGGCAAGGATATCTCCTCTCACTTCTTTTTGACATCGTACCAGAGGTCCATGCATAGGTACTAAGAATAGAAACAGCAGTAAAAAGTATACTGATTAGGAAGGAAGAAATAAAAACTGTCCTTATTCACAGGTGATAAAATACTCCTGGAACTAGTAATCAATTACATTAAGGTTGCAGGATTCAAAGTTAACAAACAAAAGTCAATCACTTTCTTATATACCAGCAATGAACAAGTGAAATTTGAAATTAAAACATAGTACCACTTACATTAGCACCCTCGACAATGCTTAGTTATGAAACTAATAAACTATGTTCAAGATCTGTATGCAGATAACCACCAAACTCTGACAAAAATTAAAGAACTAAATAAATGGAAAGATATTCCATGTTCATGGATAGAAAGACTTGATACTGCCAAGATGTTAGTTCTTACCAGCTTGGTCTATGGAGGCAATGTAACCCCAATCAAAATCTTGCAAGTTATTTTGTGTCTATCAAAAGACTAATTCTATAATTTATACAGAGAAGCAAAAGACCCAGAATAGTTAACACAATATTGAAAAACAAGGACTGACACTATCTGACTTCAAGATTTACTACAAAGCTACAGTAATCAAGACAGTGTTGTACTGGTAAAAGGACAGACCAGTGGAGCAGAATACAGCCCCAAAACAGATCCACATAAATAGAGTCAACTGGTCTTTGACAAAGAAGCAAAGGCAATGGAATGGAGAAAAGACAGTATTTTCAACAAACGGTCCTTGAACAACTAGACAACCACATGTAAAGAAATAAGTATAGACAAAGACCTTATAACTGTCACAAAAATTAACTCAAAATGGATCATAGATCTAAATGTAAAATAAAAAACTATAAAACCCCTATAACAAAGCAAAAAATCTAGATGACCTTAGGTATGACAATGAATTTTTAGATACAATGCCAAAGGCAGAGTACATGAAAGACATAACTGATAAGCTGGATTTCATAATTCCTGCTGTGCAAAACAGTCAGGAGAATGAAAAGACAAGCCACACCTGAAGTTACCAATCTTGAATAAGAGCATTCAGTTGCCTGAGTGGAGGCATGGAGAAGGCAGATAGTAAGTTTTAAAGTGGGCTTGACATTTTACCAAGCAAACACAATTAAAAGAAAAATAGGCAAGGAGTTGACGGTGTAGGTAAAGAAGTAGTTTCTAATGATGGACTATAAACTTTAAGTTGGTCAAGAAAGGAAGAAAAGAAAGTAAAATCAAAGGATTATAGAAACCAATATAGTTAAAGAATATAGTTATTGAAATTGAGGTGCTAAATAGAATGAGGTGGCAAAATGGGAGATGAAGGTTGGATGGTGGGAAAGTCAATTTCTCTGGGATTCAGTCTTCATATTTATAAAATGTCTCATTGCCTTACAATTGTACGTTCTTGAAAACTGTCAAGAGTTTTACAGATACCATTTCATTTGATCTCCAAACCACATCTCTTCCAAGAAAATCACATAGGTATATACGTATTTTTTTCCATATGACACAGTAAGAATCAAAAAGGTTAAGACTTACCCTGAGTCATATAAATAATAAGAGACAGTGCCATTTGCCATAATCCAGAGGATCAGGGAAGGTTTTGCAAAATGTGACATTTAAGCTGTGCCTTGAAGACTTATATTTTAATAGGCTGAAAAGACCATTCCAAGTTAAGCAAAGATCCAGTATGAGGGCAAAACATAGAAGTACAAATAAGACTGGAAAGGAAGGTTGAATAAAAAAATGGGGGAAGGCCAATAATCAAAATTGACATAGAGAACTAGAACTAAAGTCTTCTAATTATCTCTTGGCACAGTGCTTAGCATTTCCTAGAAAGATACCGTTACAGGTACTAATCATGTGTGGCTATTTAAATTTAAATTAACTGAAATTAAACAAAATGTAAAATTTAGGTTTTCAGTTATATTATCATATTTCAAGTGCCCAACTGTCATGTATGGCTAATGACTACTGTACTGAGAAATACAGCTATGTAACATTTGGATCACTGCAGAAAGTGCTAGATAGCAAAATTCTAGAGTAGAAATTCAATAAAGGTCAACTTCCTTTCTTACTATAGGTCGATGTTTTTTTATAAAGCTAAAAAATTCAGTTTCAGATAGTTAATTTTTCAGTTTACATTTCTATGATAATGACATACATATAACCAATACAGTGAATAGCAGGTGCAGGAAATAGCAAATTTCCACTAACATATTTCCTGCACATTAACACTAAAGCTCACCCTATTGTATCATGATATCTTTAATAATCTTAAAGTAGCAATTTCGGGCTTTATTAAAATGCTCTAAAATGTGGTTTTCACTATCTCTTCTCTATCAGTCACTACCTTATAATTTCAAAGGACAACATCTTGATGTATTCAAACAACATAAATGTTCTGTTTAGTTGAATTTACTTTATGCCTAAGGGCAAAATTTCTTCATATTTTCAAAATATTTAATATAAGGAGACAAAACTTTAGATCAGGAAGAGACTTTACAGGTATCAGATCTGACCTCATTTTACAGAGACAGTGAAGTGATCTGCCCTTATCATATGACTAGTGTCAAAACATAGACAAGAAGCCACCTCCTGGCTTTGAACAATATTGTTCCCAACTTTCTCATGCTGAGCACATCATAAGTAAAATCTGAACTTTTACAGCAAGATAACCTAGGGAAGAGCAACTGGGACATTCAAAAACTCAATGATTTTCAAAATAAAAAGGTGGAGAGGAACTGAACCTTCTTAAGTTAGTACTATTTCCATCTACTGTAGGTGAAATGCATGAGAGATGGGGTTTACTTAACAATTATTAAGAATCTGGGTAGAGAAAAGATGGTGGATGAGAGATGCCACCAGCCAGAGCATCTCTGCAAGAAGGAGAAATTTTAGATGAACGAGGAAAAAACACACAGACAGACAAACATAGATCAGCTGAGGGTCGGAAGGAAGGGCGCCTGAACCTACAGAAGACTCCACAGGAAGAAGCTGCGGAGCAGAAATGAAAGGAGAAAGGCATCAGTGGGGATTAAGCCATGAGAGGCTTGGAGACTAGCAAGAAAGACAGGTGGAGTGGTTAAAGTTCCCCTCCCTTGCAGCTCGGACTGCTGGTGGGCTCCTGAGCTGCTGGAGAGACCTACTTACACCAGTCCAGAGACTGCTGCCACCAGTGAGTGGAGAGCTTCTGGTAGACAGGGCACCAGGCTCCCAGCCGTGCCCTGGGACACCTCCCGCCCCACAGACCAGAGCTGGTCGGCAGGTGCCATATTGCTTCTCTACCCACCAGGTGCCTTTGTCCTTCCCAGGTGGTCTCTACCCCTCAGGTTCCATCTTGCTTTTCCCCACACAAATATTTCCCAACTCCAGCCCAGACTGTAGGAGCCACAGGGGTCCAGTGGGTCCTGGGTGATATGCGTGACTCCAGAGCCCAGTTATGCTGAGTGGACTACCACCTGGAGAGAGTATCAGAGACGACCAGTGTGCAGACTTTCCTCCACCTACCTAGAGCTTTATTCTCCCCTTCCCATCCCCCATCTGCAGCTGCCGAGACACAATTTCTCCACCACACAGACGCATCCGCAGGGAATGGGGCTTGTATCTTTACTTTCAGGGTTCTGCAGTGAACTGAGGGGTGCTCAGACTGTGAGTTCCCTACCTGCTGGCCCTTACTGTGTTGCTTGCCTGGTGACTCCAATAGAACGGGGCTTTAACCTCCAAGGAGGAGGGACACTGACCCAGCTTGGGCACTACATAGGGTGACTTGGAACCAGAATTCTTCTCCCTGGCATGGACAGGGACTGATCTCTGGGGCCCTGGGACAGGCCTACAGGCCAGATCCCATACATCAAGGTCTCTATAGCATTGCCCGGGGGCACAGAGGGGATATTTGTGAATTAGTCTTGTGAAGTGGGGGAGCCTGAAGGGACAGATCAGGGGGAGAGTGCAGTGTGTGTGGGTCCTAGCGGCGGCATGCTTGAGGGGCACCCCTCCCTCCCATAGTAGGGCCATGCTCCCAGCTCAGGCTGGAATCCTGTGCAGGGAACCTCCCAGCCTGCATCACAGTCATGGGGTAGTTTACCTGGCTTCAGTTTCTGCCTGCAGGCAGATGCCAAAGAGAAACAACAGAATAGGGAAGGGTGGAAAGGAGCAAGGTCTGCTCCAGACTACCAGACTGCCGGACTCAGACAGCCCCGCCTATACACGCAGACTTTCTGGTTGAGTGGAGCCAATTCAGCCCCTCCCTGGCAGCTTTTCCCAGAGGCAGGGTACAGACCTTTAACCCCTGCTAAAGCATTTGTGGAGCTTGAGGGCAAGCTCACCCAACCCAGCCACCACCAGCCTCACTTCCCAACCTGTACTGGCTGAGGTACAGAATAAAGACGCAGCTGGAAGTCCCTGGGCCACAGCTATGACCTGGAGCACCAGAGTGATTCTCTTGAGGAACTAGAGCTGGTATCAAGGCCCAATAAAAGCAACGTTGCAGTTTGTTCCTTTTGGGAAGCGCCACCTACTGACAGAGAGATCAATTTGCATGCCCTTTGATTGCATTTACTCACTCATCATACAAGGTGTGGTCAATTCTCACCCACAAGCACTGCCTACTGACTTGACACTAAACTAAGTGTCTCATTATCTAAACAAAAGAAAATCCAAAGGTAAGAGGCAAAAGCTGGTCCAGATGACAAAGAATCAGAGAAACAACTCCAGAAGTATGAAAAATCAAAGAGAAAGGACACCCCCAAAAAGAAACACCACCACTCTGGCAATGAACAATTTCCAACAGTGATTATAAGGAAACTCAATACAATGCAAGATAAAATGGAAACTCAACACAAAGAAACCACAAAAAGAATGAGGCAATGAATGAAAAACTCACTAGAGAAATTGAAATATTAAAGAAAAATCAAACAGAACTTCTGGAAATGAGAAATTTATTCCAGGAATTCCAAAACACAGTGGAAAGCTTTAAGAATAGGTTATATAAAGAAGAAAGAATCTCAGAGACTGAAGAAAACACCTTTCAATTAAACAAGTCACCTGCAGAGATAGAGCAGAGAAATAAGAGAAAAGAACAAAGCCTACAAGAAATGTGGGATTATGTGAAGAGGCCTAACATAAGAATCATAGACATCGCTGAGAATGAAGAAGAAAATACACAAAGGCTGGATAATCCATTTGAGGGAAAAATGAAGGAAAACTTCCCTGGCCTTGACAGAAATCTAGATATTCAGGTACAAGAATATGAGAGATTCATTGCAAAGAGGCAAACACAACAACACATAGTCATCAAACTGGCCAATATAAATATGAAAGAGGCTCTCCTACAGAAAGCCATAAGGTGAAAGCAGCAGGCAATCTAAAAAGGAAAACCCAGCAGACTAACTGCAGACTTCTCAACTGAGACCTTAAAAGCCAGAAGGGACTGGGGCCCCAATTTGTTTTCTAAAACAGAATAACGGCTAGCCTAGAACTTTGTATCCTGGAAAACTAAGTTTCTTATATCAAGTAGAAATAAAGACCTTCTCAGACAAGCAAACATTGAGGTAATTAGTCAAGACAAGACCTGCCGTCCAGAAAGTACTCACACAGCAGTACACCCAGACTGGCACAATAGACACTCACTAGTGTACAATTATCCAAAAGTGAAAGGTCAAAGGCTACATACCACAATAGAGCAAGACATAACACAGAGCACCAGGATTTTACTTAACAGGATAAACAGAAATCCACCCCACTTATCATTTCTTTCAATAAACATGAACTGCTTGAACTGGCCACTGAAGAGACATAGGCTGGCCAAATGGATAAATATACACAAGCCAAGTATCTGATGTCTTCAGGAAACACATCTAACCCACAAGGATTCTTCAGACTCAAGGTGAAGAGATGGAAAACAATATTCTACACAAATGAAAACCAAAAGAAAGCTGGCATAGCACTTCTCATTTCAGATAACTTAGTTTTCAAATCAACAAAAATAATGAAACACAAAAATGGTCATTATACATAATGGTAAAGGGAACAACTCAACAAAAGGACATAAAACAATTCTAAATATTTATGTACCTAACTCAAGTCTACCCAGATTCACAAAGCAAATCCTACTTGATTTAAACAAAACAATAAACAGCAGCACCATAATAGTTGGGGACTTCAATATCCCTCTAACAAAATAGGACAGATGCTCCAAGTAAAAAATAAACAAAGAAACAATGGATTTAAAGAGGACTCTAGAACAAATTGGACTAACAGATATTTACAGAACATTCTACTCCAAAATAACTGAATATACATTTTTCTCATCAGCTCAGGAAACGTCCTTTAAGATTAACCATATCCCAAGCGACAAAACATGTCTTCACAAATTTAAAAAACATAAATTATACCATACATATTCTGAGACCACAGTGGAATGAAATTAGAAATCAATAGAAGCACTCATCTCTACAAAAAGTCATGTAAATTAAACAATCTACTGCTGAATGATAGTTCAAGGAGAAAATTAAGATAGAAATCAAAAGATTCTTTGAACTATATGACAGAGGGGACACAAGTTATCGAAATCTGTGGGACACAGCTAAAACAGTCCTCAGAGGAAAATTTATAACCATAAATGCCTACATCTAAAAGACAGAAAGATCACAAATCAACAATCTAATGAAAAGTCTCAAAGAACTCGAAAAGGATGAGCAAACCAATCCCAAAGCCAGCAGAAGAAAAGAAATAACCAGGATCAGAATAAAACTACATGAAATCGATACCCTACAACACATTGAGGAAGGAAACGACAGAGGATGTAAACAGATGGAAAATCATAACATGCTCCTGGATCAGCAGAATCAACATTGTTAAAATGTCTATACTACTCAAAGTGATCTACAGATTGAATGCAATTTCATTAAAACATCAACATCATTTTTCACAGATCTAGAAAAAATAATTCTATGCTTTGTATGGAACCAGAGAAGACCCCTTATACCCAAGGCAACCTTAAGCAAAAAGAACAAATTGGGAGTCATCAATTTACCAGACTTCAAGCTACACAAGGTTATAGTAACCAAAACAGCATGGTACTGGCAAAAGAACAGAGACATGAACCAAATGAACAGGCCTGAGAACCTAGATATAAACCCACTCTCATATAGCCATCTGATCTTTGACAAAGCAGACAAAAAACATATACTGGAGAAAAGAATCCTTAATAAATGGTGATGGGAAAACTGGATCGCCACATGTAGAAGACTGAAACAGGATCTGCACTGCTCACCTCTCACAAAAATCAACACACGTTGGATAACAGACTAAAACATAAGTCATGATACCATAAGAATTCTATAAGAAAAAACTGGAAAATCTCTTATGGACACTGGACTAGGCAAAGAATTTGTGAAGATGACACCATAGGCAATCACAACAACAACAAAAATAAATAAATGGGACTTGATCATGTTACAAAACTTCTGCACAGCCAAGGAAACTATCATCAGAGCAATTGGACAACCTACAGAATGGGGGCAATATTTGCATGCTACACATCCAATAAAGGGCTGATAAGTGGAATCTATATAGAACTCAAAAAAATCAAGATAAAAATAAAACAACTCCATTAAAAAGTGCTCAAAGGACATGAACAGAAACTTTTCAAAAGAAGACAAATGGCCAAAATATGAAAAAAACGCTCAACATCTCTAATCATAAGAGAAGTGGAAATCAAAACCACAATGAGATATCACTTAACTCCAGTGAAAATGGATCTTATCAAAAAGTCTCAAAACAACAAATGTTGGCACAGGTGTAGAAAGGTGGAAACACTTGTACACAGCTGGTGAGACTGCAAACTAGTACAATCTCTATGGAAATACTGCAAAGAATTCAAAATAGAACTACATTTGATCCAGCAATCCTACTACTGTATATTTACCCAAAGCAAAAAAAAAAAAACATTCTATAAAAAAGACATCTGCACTCGGATGTTCACAGCAGCACAGTTCACAATTGCAAAGATGTAGAAACAATCAAAGTGTCCATCAATAAATGAGGAGATTAATAAAATGTGGTATTTGTAAACCATGGAGTACCATTCAATCATAAAAAAAAAATGATGAACTAATAATCCCCCTTTGTTACTATCCTGGATGGAGCAGGAACGCATTGTTCTTAGTGAAGTATCACAAGAGTGGAAAAACAAACACCACATGTATTCACCATTAAACTGTTACTAATGGATCAACACTTGTGTGCATATGTGGAAGTAATATTCATAGGGTGTTATCAGATAGGAGAGGAGGAGAGGGGAAGGGAGGGGATGGGTAAACTCACACCTAATGGGTATGGTGCATAATGTCTGGGGGTTGTGTATGCTTGTAGCTCTGACATGGGCAGTGCAAAAGCAATATATGTAACCAAAGCAATTGTACCCCTGTAATATTCTGAAATAAAAAAGAATCTGGTCTTTCAATTCTTGTTTCAACCTATAAATTGTTGTATTAGTATTTAAAAATTCAAATGTGTTTTGATCCTAGTAATAGAATGTATTCCCTAAATTTTACATGAATTATATTACAAGTTTGAATTGCTTATCTGGAATGCTTGCAAAGAGAAGTGTTTTAGATTTTTTTGATTTTGGAATATTTTCAAATACATGATGAGATACTTTGAGGATAGGATCGAAGCTGAAACACCAAATTCTTTATGTTTCTTAGATACCTTATACATATTGCTTGAAAGTAATTTTCTATTAGGTTATTAAGTATGTAACGTCCGATTTTCTTAAGTACTAAGTTTGACAGTTGATATCGCTGGCATTTCACCTCAACATTTCTTGTTTTATGTTTATTGTGAAGGTATATCCTCATTCTTTCCAAAGTTTTTTAAGAAAAATTTTTGTGAATCCATGGATAAGCCAAAAATTTGTGTTATCTTTGAATACAAATTCCATCGTGGAACCAACGCTGCACGGACAGCTGGAAATATCAACAAAGTGTTTGGGAAGGATGTGGCTAATGAATACACAGTATCTACATGGTTTGGGAAGTTCCATTCTTGTGATTTTAATCTTGAAAATGAGCCACATGGGCAAGCTGAGACCAAGGTGGATAACGATGAGATGAAAGCTGTAGTGGAAGCAAATCTATCTCAACCTACACATGAATTAGCCCCAAGGTTTGACATTACTATTTCAACAATACTGGACCATTTGAAACAAACTGGCAAGGTAAAAAAGCTGGATAGATGGGTTCCCCATGAATTAAACGAGCATCACAAGAGAAATCATCTTGAAGCTTGCCTCTCTTTGCTGTCACGACATGACGGTGAATCATTTCTACACTGTATTATGACATGTGATGAAATACAGATTCTTTTTGACAATTACAAGCAGTCAGCACAATAGTTGGATAAAGACAAAGTGCCGAAACACAGTCTAAAACCGAGTATTCATCAAAAAATGCTAATTGGTGGTCCAGCATTGGTATTAGCCACTACAGCTTCATCAAACCTGGTCAATCAATTACAGTAGATGTCTACAGCAACCAATTGGATGAAATGATGAGGATGCAGGCAATTAAGCAGCCATAATTGGTCAGTAGAGACAGGACAATCCTCTTGCAAGACCATGCTCGACCAAATGTCACACAAACAATGCTGCTCAAACTACAGAGGCTGGACTTGGAAACCTCTGTCATCCACCTATTCACCAGACCTTGGAACAACTATCACTTCTTCCAGGCTTTGACCACCTGTTGCAAGGAAAAACACTTAATTCTCCAAAAGCTGTGGAACACGCCTTTTGTGATTTCATCTCCACTCGCTCTCCAGGCTTGTTTGCTGCTGACATAAACAAGCTACTATTAAGATGGCAAAACTGTGTCGATAGTTTAGGTGCATGCATTGATTAATCATACTGCTTCTTGTTTGAGATTTGATTCAAAATTAGATCTTTCATATTTAATGACCTATTACAATATTTTTAAAAATTTTGTGCATGAAACAAAGTTCATGTTCACTGAACCATCAGAGAGCAAAGGTGTCAGGTATGGAAACTTCGCCTTGTGGTGTCATTTTAGAGGCTCAAAAACTTTCAGATTTTGGAGTATTTTGGATTATAGCTTTTCGGATTAGGGATGCTCAGTCTGACTCTTAGGCTTTACTGTAATTTCAGTGATAAAAATTTATAATCAACAGTAAATAATTTTCAACCAAAGGAATTATGTTTTTTTAAACTATACTTATGAATTTACTTCTGAATCTTTAATTTACTTGGAACTTATTGTAAAGTGGTACCCCAAAACAGAGAGCCTGTAGACATGTAAATGATATCATTCTCTGAAGCAGACATTGCAAGGAACTAGTGCTTTGAAGACATTAATCTATCAATTTTCATAAATGATACCCTCCTGTAATGATCCAGGTAAAAATCTGTATACACGTCAACATGCATTAACAATCCAAAAATTTGAAACTGTTTTAAAGAGGCATGTCCAAACAAGTACATAAGGGCTTATAGTTCAGTAGTACACATACTTCTCAGACCTAAGAATGAGACTTAAAACTGTGGACAAATAATGGAGTGGAGGAAAAAAAGCAAGAACTTTAGAACTAGACTAACTTACATTCAAGAACATATTGTGACTGGGTACCTGAGCTATTTTATCACCTACAAAATGGGACTATTATCATCTAATTAACAAGGCCTCAGTAAAACGTAAAAGAAAACACTCAAACATTGGAGTGGGTGCTAACTAAGCAATGAAGGAAGAATTGCTAGAATTATTTGAGGGCTAGTAGAAACTAAAGGTCTGATTCTGTAGTGGCCCTAATCTGCATGGTTATATGATTCCCTCCCACTTCTAGCATCACTAGCAGCTGAGAGGTAAACACAGAGAATGTGTGGAGCAGAACAGGGCTTAAGAGTTATATTTTGCAAGGCTGGTGTAACTGAAAAACATTGGGATGTACAATTAGATATTCTAAGACAAGTCTAGATTGAAAACAAAAAGTGTATTAATGTAGACAAGATACAGGATTCACAACACATATTAAGAAGTCAAATATTTATTGAGTTTCACTCATTGAATAGTAAATACTATGTACTATAAGGTAGAAAAAAGTATAGCTTTGTGACTTCTAAGAGCTGAGAATAAAAAAATAAGATACATGAGACAGTGAATAGTCTCGGCAGAGTGACCATATACTTTGTAATCCAAGTCAAAACATTTTTAAAGAGTAAAAGGGGAGTGAAGAAACATTATTCGTAATTATGCCAAATAACAGCTGGGACATATTACCCTTATGAAAGCCACTCTAGTTAGGGTTACAAAATTAAAAAGATACTTGGGAGAGGGAATAAGAAAAGTGTATAAAGAAAAGCTACCTCTAGACAGTGATATTTTCCTTCAGCTAAGCCTAAACTAGTGATTCTAATTTTATCTGGGTGATTTGTGGGACAATAGTAGCATCTAAGCTGAATTTTAGGTGAGGAGGGATTTTCTAAGCAAAGAAAGGGCACTAAAGGAAAATTCAAAGCAACGACCCACAGAAACGGACAATGCCAGTAGAGTTCTTAGAAGTTGGAAAAATCCAAGTATTCGTAACGAAATAACAGAAGATAAAGCCATAAAGAATTCAGTTTGTTTACAGGACCATTTTTTTCACTTAACACTTATTTAACAATCTACCTGTATGGGCCAAGTATTATGCTGAGGAAGGACAAAGGAGGAGGGGCATGCTCCTTATCCTTTAGGAGTTTAAAGCCTAGTCAAGGAAACTGTAAATAATTAGGGGGAGAAATAAGGAATATTATGGAGTGAAAATATAGGAAATCAAAAACATAGCAGGAATATTAGGAAAATTAATCTAGCAGTTTATATATTATACTGAAAACAAGAAAGCACAGATTCAGAAACAGCAATTAGGGGATATGAATCTGTGAATATGATCTTATTTGGAAAAAGGAGTCTTTGCAGAGTAATTAAGTTAAGGGATTATCCAAGTAGGCCCTAAATCCAATGACAAGTTTCCTTACCGGAAAAAGAGTAAATACAGAAAGGAGAAGGCCATATAAAGACAGAGGAAGAGACTGGAATTATGCAGCGAGAAGCCAAAAAATATCTGTGGCCACCAGACTTTGAAGAAGCAGGGAACTAAATCTCCTCTAGAACCTTTGAAGGAACATAGCTTGATTTTGATACAGGATGTATAGCACATATTATGGACTTCTCAATTCCAGAACTATGAAAAAATAAATTTGTTTCAAGTCACCAAGTTTATGGTAGTTTGCTATGTAAGCCTAGGAAACTAATACAGGAGACTACGGCACTAAACTAGGCAAAAGGTAGTAACAATAGTGACCCTATATGAACGGAAACAAGGAAGATGTTCAGACTTGCAGACTGTTGAGTCCCAGAAGGACTGTGTTAATTTAGAAGTATTTTTTCTTCTCTGTTCCAAACCCAGAGAAGAATTTTACAGATTAAAACCAAAGAAAAGCACGATTATAACTTCAATAGGTCTCAGATTTCTCATCTAGATAAGGAAAAATCTGGACAAGAAAAGTAGTTTTCAAATTATTCTCCTTGTCCAATTCTAATAATGCAACTCAAGGAAGAGGTAGAAGAAAGCACTAAAAGAGAATTTTTGAAGGATAGAGCTTAGAGCTCTACCAGAGCAGCTTCACTTTTATACATGTAAAATGTTTATACATGTAAAATTGTTTGAAAAACGGTAGGCGAAATAGGCTAAATATAAGCAGATTAGATGTCTAGAGTCCTTTTGAGCACTATTTGGCAATTTGTTCTTTCTTTTGCATTTTGGACAACAGATAATCAAAGGTAGACCCCAGAAATTTATACTTTAATCAAATCACACTATTTTCTTTCACCATAATTTCCATAAAGTATCTTAACAGCAAATATTCATGATCCTTTGAATCTGGCTAAATTCTTGAATATGGCATTCAATATAACAAGCAATCTCAAAAAAAAAAAAGCAATTGTTAGGTTACTTTTTTTCACTGACTCCAATGTGAATTTTTTTCCCCACATCTCTAAACAGGGATATAGGTGGTCTATCCATATGCAAACTTAGTTGTTATTCCCGGTGGCATGACTGACAGTATGCAACACTATGACCTATGACCTTTAAGTCAACAAGGACCCTATGTTCCACTAATTCCTTCCTGTAAGATCAAGATAGCATTAGAGTGAAAACTTGCAGAATAAATATTAGAGGCTTGCAAGAAAAATCTCAGAGTTGATGTCTCTTATGTATTAATAGGTTAATATAGCAAGCCTAAACTGCTACCCTTGAAAAGGCCTTCTTGCAAAGTTGGCCCTTAACTGACATTGGGGAATTTAGATTTTGGGATAGATTTTACAATTAACAGTGGTTCACTGAGACTAAACTCTATGTACAAATATCATTTATGGTGATTACCTGCTTTCCTTTTAGGAGTCTGGAATGTGGGTAAGTGCTAGGCAGGGAGTACCTCCATGATCAAATTAAAAAGCTTCTGCACTGCCATGGAAACTATCATTAGAGTGAATAGACAGCCCACAGAATGTGCTGAAGTTTTCCACAGGTACACCTCTGGCCTAGATCACTTCTCTGAGCTAATAATGCATACAACCAAATACATGCCTGACATCATCACCTGGGTATTTCATAAATATGACTGGCGTAACACCCAAACTCTTAATAAG
>CAUYSK010010350.1:0-25666 GCA_963575035.1 Avahi laniger | reverse complement strand
CCTGTAGGCTTATTTCTTTTCTCTTAATTTTTTGCTTGATCTCTGTGACTGACTTGTTTAATTGGAGAGAGTTGTCTTCAATCTCTGAGATTCTTTCTTCTGTTTGATCTACCCTGTTCTTGAGGCTTTTCACCGTGTTTTGTAGTTCTCTGAATAAGTCCTTTATTTCCAGGAGATTGGTTTGATTTTTCTTTAGTATATCAATTTCTTTAGTGAATTTTTCTTCCAAGTCCTGGATTTTTTTGTGTTTTTTTTTTGTGTTGGTAATCTATTTTTTCTTGCATATCATTGAGTTTTTTTACAATCCATGTTTGAAATTCTTCTTTTGTCATTTTAGTGTTCTGACTTTGGTTAATGTCAATTGCTAGGGAGCTGTTGTTCCTCTTTTGGTATGTGGTTTCCATTTGAGTCTTCATACTTCCAGAGTTCTTTTGCTGGTTCCTTCCCATCTGGATCAGTTTTTCCTTTTTGCCTTTAGATTTTAGTTTGGATAATGACACGCCCTGTTTAGTCTCTGAGCCAGTAGGTTGTGTTTGTGGGTGAGATTCTACCACACTCTCTTTCATGAATCAGTAGACACAGTAAAAGGGTATGCAGAATGACCTCCCTGTCAGTAGGTGGCACTTGCTGGGAGGAGAGAGCTGCAGTGCTGTTTTTGGGTCCTGTAGCCAGCTCTTGTTCCTCTGGAGAGGCCCTCTTGTGCCTTGGGAGGTGGGCGTGGCCCTGGGACTTCCAAGTGTGTCCTTATTCTCCACCTTAGTGAGCACAGGTGTGGGAGTGAGTCTAGGCTGGGCTGGTTTGTGTAAGCCTGCCCTCAGGCTTCACAACTGCTGTTAGCAGGGGTCAGAGGTCTGTTCTTTGTATCTGTGCAAAACTGCTGGGAGGGTCTGAAATGGCTCCACTCATCTGAAAAGTCTGGGCTTGGGGGGTGGGGCTGTCCAAGACCCACACTCTGGAGTAGGTGTCACTCCCCTCCATGTTCCCCGACTCCATGGCCTCTCCCAAACCTCTGCCAGCAAGGAGAACCTCAGGCCAATGGATCTCCCCTGGCTTTGACATCAGCTGGGAGGTTCCCTACCCAGGATGGCAACCTCAGCTGGGTGCACAGCTCTCTTTTGGGAGGAGCATTGCTGCTCAGGCACACTGATCTGCCTCTGAAGGCATACCCTCCTCAGTAGGCTCTCTTCTATGCCCCAGGGCAGTGTGATCATAACCTGGGTGTATGGGATCTGGTCTACAGGCCTGTCCCCTGTGCCCTGGAGATCAATCTCTGATCCTCTCAGGGGGAGGGGTGCTGGTCTCAAATCATCTACAGGATGCCCAACCTGGATCGATTTCACTCCATCTTGGGATTTGCCCCACTCTCATGGAGTCACCAGGCAAGCAGCACCTGGGAGGGCTGGCGGTTAGGGAGCTTGCAGTCTGAGTACCACTTAGTCTGTTGTAAGGCCCAAAAGGAAAGGTCCCGTTCCTTGGAGATGTCTCCGTGTGATGGCTAAGTTGTGTCTTTGGGCACCTACGGGTAGGGAAGGGGAAGGAAAGAATGGAGCAATATTGCGTCTGCCAATAGGCTTGGGTCTGCATGCAGGGAGGTACCCCGTCCACAAGAGGCTCACTGCTCACCAGCGGCAGCCATCTCTGGGCTGGTGTTGGCAGATCTCTCCAACTGCTCAGCAGCCCACCAATAGTCCGAGATGCAAGGAAGGGGAAAGTTAACTGCTCCACCTACCCTTGTCACTGATCTCCAAGCCTCTCAGGGACCTTTTGCCTTCCAGTTCTCCTCTGCAACATCTTCCCGTGGAGTCTCCTGTAGTTTCAGACACCCTTCCTTCCAACCCTCACCCAATCTATGTTTTTCTGTTATTTTTTTTCACTTTCTTCTAAAATCTGTCTTTTTTGTAAGACACTCTGACTGGCGGTTTTTCTTGTCTGATCTCTTGACTCCTCCTTACATTAATTTTTTGACCTGAGACTTTACTGAATTCTTTTACCTATTCTAGGAGTCTTTTTGGAGGAGTCTTAAAGAATTTTCTACATATAAGGTTATATCATCTGCAAACAGGAATTATTTGAGCTCCTCTATTCTGATTTGAATGCCCTTTATTTCTTTCTCTTGCCTGATTGCTCTGGGTAGGACTTCTAATACTATATCGAACAGAGATGGTGGCAAGGGGCATCCTTGTCTTATAGGTCTTAGAGAGAAATCTGTCAACTTTTGCAATTCAGTGTGATGTTGGCTGTGGGTTTGTCATATATGGCTTTTATTATTTTTAGGTATGTGCCTTCTATGCCTGGTTTGTCAAGGGTTTTTATTCATGAAGTGTGCTGGATTTTATTATGTGGGTTTTTTTTGCATCTTTTGAGAGGATTATATGTTTTTGTTTTTAATTCTATTTATGGGATGAATCACATTTATTGACTTGCATATGTTGAACAATGCTTGGTTCTGTGGGATGATACCCACTTGCTTGTGTTGCATTATCTTTTTGATGTGCTGTTGGATTCAGTCTGCTAGTATTTTGTTGAGGATTTTTGCATCTATATTTATGAGGAGCATTGGTCTTTAGTTTTCTTTTTTTGTTGTGTCCTTTCCTGGCTTTGGTATCAAGGAGGTATTGGCTTCATAGAATGAGTTAGGAAGGATTCGTTCCTTCTCAGTATTATGGAACAGATTCAGCAGGACAGGTGAGAGTTGTTTTCTTGTAGGTCTTGTAGAATTCCACTGTGAATTTTTCTGGTCCAAGTTTTGTTGTTGTTCGGAGATCTTTTTATTACTGTTTCATTTTTGCTGCTCCTTATTGGTCTTTTCAGGATTTCTATTTCTTCCTGATTCCCGATTCAAGCTTGAGAGGGTATGTGTTTCTAAAATTTTCCATTCCCTCTACATTTTCTAGGTTGCGTGTAGAGATTTTTGTAGTAGTCTCGGGTAACATTTTGTATTTCTGTGGCATCAGTGTAATATTTTGTTTTTCATTTCTGATTGAGCTTATTTGAGTCCTTTCTATTCTGCTTTTAGTTAATCTATCTAGTCATCTGTGGATTTTGTTTATCTTTTCAAAGAACCAACTTTTTGTTTCATTGATCCTTCATTTTTTGTGTGTATCCATTTTGTTTAGTTCTCTCAGCTTTTGTTATTTTTTTTCTTCTGGTAGATTTGGGTTTGGTTTATTATTTTTCTCATTCTTTGAGGTGTAACATTATGTTTTCAATTTGTGATCTTTCTGTGTTTTTTATGTAGGCATCTGGTGCTATTAACTTCCCTCTTATCACTGGTTTTTCTGTATCCCAGAGATTTTGGAAGCTTTTGTCACCTTTGTTATTTAGCTAACTTTTTTTATTTCCACCTTAATTCGTCATTGACCCAAGTATCACTTACCAGCAGGTTGTTTAATTTCAGTGTGTTTGTTTAGTTTTCAGAGGTCCTCTTGGAGTTTATTTCTAGGTTTATTCTACTGTGGTCTGTGAAGATATGTGTCAAGTTTGATTTTTCTGAATTTGCTCAGACTTGTTTTGTGGTGTAACATATCATCTGTGTTGGAAAATATCCCATGTGCTGATGTGAAGAATATGTATTCTGCAGTTTTTGAGTGGAATGTTCTGTAAATATATGATCCATTTATTCTATATTCCATTTAAGTCCAGTGTTTCTTTATTGATTTTCTGCATTGATTATCTGTCTAGTTTTGTCAGGGAAGCACTGAAGTCCCTGGCTTTTATGACGTTGCTGTTTATTTCTCTCCTTAATCTAGTGGGATTTGTTTTATGAATCTTGGGGCTCCTGTGTTACGTGCATATATATTTAGGACTGTTATAGCTTCCTGTTGAATTGATTCCTTTGTTATTATGTAATGACCATCTTTGTCTTTGTTTTTTTTTTTTTTTCCTGTTGTTGATTTAAAATCTACTAAATCAACCACACCATCTGGGGGGTAGACATGCTTGGAATTCTGACTTGGGTGGGGCAAAGGCAACATATGTAACCTAAACGTTTGTACCCCTGTACTATGCTCAAATAACTGAAAAAGAAAATACATATAAGATAAAAAAAATTATGGCTGTTTCTACTTGCTTTCAGTTTCCATTTGCATGGAATATTTTTCTCCACCCCTTTACCCTGAGTTTATGAGAATCTTTGTGAGTTAAATAGGTTTCTTGGAAAAGTATATATTTGGGTTGTGTTTTTTTGATCCATTTTTGCCGATCTGTATCTTTTAAGTGGGGCCTTTAGACCATTTATATTCAATGTTAATATTGATATGTGAGATACTGTGCTAGTTATCATTTTGCTTATTACCTACTTGCTTTGTTTTATCCCTTATGTTACTGTTTTATAAAACCTGTGTGTTTTAATTATCAAGTGTTTTTATACTGGTGAGTATCAATTTTACTGTTCAATTTATAGGGTATTTTTGAGCATTTCCTGTAGGGCAGGTGTAGTGGTGAAAATTTCCTCTGGCATTTGGTTGTCTGGAAAAGACTTTATTTCTCTTTTGTTTATGAAACCCAGTTTTACAGGATACAAAATTCTTGGCTAGCAGTTATTCTGTTTAAGAAGGCTAAAAATGGGATGTTAATCCTTTCTGGCTTGTAGGTTTCTGCTGAGAAGTGAGCCATTAGTCTGATGGGTTTTCCTTTTTAAGTTACTTGATGCTTTCATTTCACAGCTAGTGGAGTTTTCTCCTTCACTTTGACTTTGGCCAAACCGATGATTATGTGTCTTGGTGATGTCCTGTTTTTCAGGAATATTCTAGGTGTTTGATGACTTTCTTGTATCTGATTATTTAATTCTCTAGCAATACCAGGGAAGTTTTTCTGTTATTCCTTTAAATAGGTTTTCCACGCTTCTTGCTTTTTCTTCTCCCTCAGGGATACCTATGATTTTTATATTGGTTCACTTTATGTAATCCCATATTTCTTGGAAATATTATTCATTCTTCATGATTCTCTTTTCTTTGTTTTTGACTGGGTTAATTTGAAAACCTTTTATTTAAGCTTGAAATTCTTTCTTCTGTTTAGCCTAGTTTGTTGTTAAAACTTTCCCCTGTATTTTGAAATTTCCTAAATGACCCTTTCATTCCAGAAGTTTTATCATTTTTTCCCTAGATTATCTATCTCTTTAGTGAATTTTTCATTCATGTCCTGAATTTTTTTGTTTTCGGTTTCTTTGTGTTGCTTTCAACTTTCTCATCAATTCACTGGGTCTTACTTGCAATCCATATTTTGAATTCCATATCTGTTGTTTCAACAATTTCTTTTCGGTGAGTCCATTGCTGAAGAGTTAGTGTGATCCTTTTGGTCTATCAAAACAACTGTTTTTTCATGTTGCCAGACTTCTTATACTGATTCCTTGTCATCTAGAATCTCTTCCCTTTGTGTAAAACATATAGCTTTGTGGTATACTTATTCTCTTCTGCTGAGAACTCTGCTGTTCAGTGAAAAGATGGAGAGGTATACTGCCCTTTGGCTCATGCCAGTAGGTATCCACTGTGCTGTTGCCTGCAATTTGGGTAAGTTGAAACTCAGACCCTTGGGAGAGTGTTCAGGTCCCAGTTTTGGTGGACTGGATTATGAAATCCCCAGTTTCCAGGCCTCTAGATGATATGTTTGGGTCTTGCTCTTGAAGATTGATTAGGCAGGAGAGGAGCAGATGCTCTGTGAGCCTTTAACATAGCTCTTCTTCCATGTCTCCCTGTTCTCCTGTGGTTGACATAGTCCAAGCAGATGAGAAAATATATTCTTGTGGAGGGGTGGACTGGTCCCTAACCTGCTGCTGACACCTTGGGAAAGGACAGGATGAGTTCCTCTACACAGTGGCAGTGGAGGCCAGCAGCCCTGGAAATTTGCCCCCACTCAAATCCCTCAGCAGCAGCTATGGCAGTGTGGTTGGGTGGGGCTACCTAGGCAGTGTCAGTGGGTATGGGGCCATGGGCATTTGGTCTTGCCCAGGTCCTCCATTGGCAGTGGCAGGTTACAGTGGCTGGGCTGGGTTACCTAGACACTAGCAACAGAGGCAGGTGGTAGTGAGGGTATGCTCTGCCTGGGTGGCTAGCAGCAGCATAGGTGGTGGCAGTGATGGCTGGATGGGGGTATGCAAGCACTGGCAGTGGGTGCAAGCAGTCATGGGCGCTTGCTCTGCCTGGGTTCTCTGGCAGCAGCAGAAGCAGTGTTGGCAGTGACAATGACTGGGTGGGGGTACACAGGCAGTGGCAGCAGGTGTGGATAGCCATGAGCAATTGCTTCACCCAGTCCCTGTGTGGTGGTGGTGGAAGTTGCTTGTTCCTGAGATGAATGAGAATGCCTGGCCTTCCTGCTCCTTCTGTGGCCTGACAATGGTGTTGAGGAGGTAGCAGCAATGGAGCTGGCCCAAGGGCTGATGTAGTGCTCTGGGGTTGGGCTCTCATAATGACATCAGCTGTAGCACCCAGGGGTTGAAACCCAATGAGAACCTACTGTGCCTTCTCTCTGAAGCAGAGCTGCTGCACAGTCACTAGGCAGATCCTTGTATCAATTTGGAAACACATGTGTGTGGAGGGATCCTCCTGCAGCTCATATTGCAATGTCCACAGGAGGAGTGTGGAGCCTTGTGGCTTTCTCACCTGCTCCCCTCCCCATGTGCAGGTATATCTCCCAGGTACCTCTGATCTGGCCAAGTAGGTCACAATATTTACCCCTTTTTTGCTTTTGCTGCCTCCCTCTGCTTCATTTTTGATTTCTAATACTCTCTCCCAAAGAATCTCTCCAAAGTTGATATCTACTTGCCCACTTTTGACCACCTCTGTGAGAGTGGTGTGTGCTGGCTGTTCTAGTCTGCCATCTTGGCCCCTCCTATGCATCTGCCCTCTGAATCAGCAATTCCACTTCCTGGTACACATAATTCCATGCACAACATTTTAAGAATATTGAGAACCTAGAGCATGAACAAAAAATGATGACCAGTGTCTCTATAGACCACATCAGTTGAAGCATTGGATTTATTTATTTCAAACCTCTCCAAGTTCATTTTTTAACACTTCTAAGGGGAGGAACTGTGAGCCAGAATATGGTTCCACATGCAGAACTTTCAACAAAGAGCTAGAGTTCACAGTGGAATGATCTGCTTTTGAAGTCATGAACTTTTTGTTACTGAAAGGTTTCAAGATATGACTGAATAAACATTCAACCATGGTATTATAGAAGGAAGGAGAGAGATTTGTTCACACCTAGTGGGGTACTATTCAGTGTTAGAGATGTGTAAGAAGAAACTCAGCCTTAGAGAAGCATAAATAAAAGTTAGGCAGTGGCCAGGGCCTCTTCCACCAGTGGCCTCAAGTGTAGTGGTAAGTTAGGGACTGGGATAATGGGGAAATGCAATCAATGAAAAGTAAGGACTGGCAACCAAGGGAGAGGCCCCAGCCAAATAACCAGGATAACATTTGGAAGAGTAAAAGAAGATACCACAGAATGTACTTCTAAGGGCTGTACTGGTGCTCACAGCTCTGAAGACCCAAGAGTTTAATCTGGTTTTTCATAGAGGAAATCTCTGTAGTTATCACAGGGTCTAGGGGATGTATTAAATCCCAACTCCACATCTGGGATAAACCAAACTGGTAGACAAGCAACATGGGTACCTACTTTTAATTATGGAGCTTTATCTATTCCTTAGTTTAAAATTATTAAGGATTTCAGATGACAGAGTGAGGGGGAAAATGTCCTATTCCATAGTGAAGAAATACATGCTCCAATTATCAGTAGCCTCTGACTGAAAGTCTGTTTTTGGCCTGAACCTCTCTGTAACCAATTATGTAATTTTATGGTAAACTGAATTTGTGATGTCCAAAGTTCAAATGATCCAAGTATAAATTATTACCATGCAATTTATTATGTCACTCAATAAACCAAAAGCATGCACAAGAATAGATTTCCCAGCATAAAGTATGCTTTTAAATTTATTTGCTTGAGTAACTTTTTAAAAAATAAAAATTGTGGTATAATTTTACAAGGTAATAAATCCCTAAAACCATTATCTAACTAGTCTGTTCTGTCCCTGAACAATAGGCAACTTCTATAAATCCTTTAGACAAAGCCTAAATTTGATTTTACCCTATGAGTACCCTCTAAAATTGTAAAATGCTCTCAAAGACTTTCAATTTGTGTTGGAAGATTGATTGTTTATATTATATGTGAATTATTTTTCTAAAGTGTAGTAAGTATGAATATTTTTCAATTGCTTGACTTAGTTATTTTTATCTAATTATATTAAATACATACATAATGATTGCCAACAGTGATTACAGTGGACAAACACAGTATTAGGTATTAGGGATTGAGCAATGACAGACACTATTCTTGGATTCTTAAAGCTTATAGTCTCATAGACAATACAGAGAAGGTGTGATGAGTGTAATGAAACCATGCTGTTGAACTATTTTACAAAGGAAACTAATTGAGACTTAGAGAATTATACCATATACTATAACTAAGTGGTGATGCAGGTGTTGTGAATCCTGTTCCATATTGTAACACACTAAACTAAGCTCTTTAACTAATATTCATGTTCATTATACAGAATTTGGAAAATGCAGAGAAGTATGAAATTGCATGTCAGTACTTTGATTTTGTAAGTTTTAAACTTAATTTTGTTTTTTAACAGGTTAATATTGGTTCATGACACAATGACCATTCTCTTTCATTGTTTGGTATCCAGCAAAATGATGCCTTTCCTTGCCCTGTTGCCTGTTCAAGAGGTACTTATTGTTCTTAGCTTCTTATATATCCTTCCAGAACTATTTCATGCATTCCAAAATATATGTGTATATGTGTATGTGTGTGTATATATATACAGACACATATATACATAAACATATATACACACATATACATACACACACACGTATATAATTTTTAACAGATAAAATGAGGAGTAGAGAGGTTAGGTAGCTTGTCCATTATTGAACAGCTAATAGGTGGTAGAGCTTCATACCTTAGTTCATCTATATTTTCCTGTTTGCACCATTAATACGCAATGCCAAGCCACCATTATATATCATGTGAACTAATAGAGTAGGCTTCTATCTGGTTCCCTCATTTTCATTTTTGTCTCTATTAAATGAATTTTATTTAAAACACTGTTTGTTATACAATGTACATACAGGGAGCCTATCTCCTAGATACAGTGTTGTTGATAGTTATAAAATAAGTCACATGACACCGTAGAATATTTTCAGTGCCTTTGAAGCCCTCGGTGTGCTCCACCCGAATCCTTTCTCCTTCCCACTCCACCAGAAGAAACAACTACCCTGAATTTTGTGTTAATCATCCCTTGTCTTTTCAAAAATAGTGTTACCATGCATGTAGGTATCTCTAAATAGTATTTATAAGTTTTATCTGTTATTTTTTTACATAAAAGGAGTCCCACTTTAATTTCTGGTGACTTGCTCTTTTCCTACAATAATATTACTTAAAAATTTATTCATGTTGATACCTGTATCTGTAGTTAGCCATTTCCAGTGATGAATAATACTCCAATCTGTATACTACACTTTTTATCCCTTATTTTGTTTTTGACATTTGATTTGTCTTAATTTCTAAACAAGAATTTTTTTTTTTTTGCTATTACAAATGATTATGGTGTGAATGTTCTTGTTTATGTTTCCTGGTGCACATGTACAAGAGTGCCATTTCAGAGCTAACACATTTTAATTAATAAAAATAAGTGTGACAATACCAAGGTGTCAAAGTATTAGCTATTGCTATTTAACAAAACAACTCAAATGTTAGTGGCTTAATTCTAGTTTCGTGAGGGCAGCTTACCACTCTTGCTGATCTGGCCCAAGCTAAGCTGGCCTCTCCTGTGTTCATCATATGTCAGCCATCAGTTCATAAATTGGCTGGGACTGGCTGGATGAGGATGGCCTCATCAGGGCAAATACATCTCTTCTCTGAACCATCTTTCATCCTCTAGCAGGCTAGGTTGGACTTGATCTCATGCAGTGTCAGGGTTCCTAAAAAATTCTTTCTAAAAAGGCAAAAACATGCAAGGCCTCTTATAGTCTAGGCTTGTAAAAGGTATATCATTACTCTCACCAAATTCCTTTGGCAAAAGTAAATTCAAGGAATAGACTTTTGACAGGTGGAGCTTCAAAGTCACATTGCAAAGGCCATGAATGCAGGCAAGGGTGCTGAATTGCACTATTTTTGTAATGAGTATACCACACCCAGTGTTTGGAAGGATGAATTGTAGTGGTAGCTCTCCTACCCTGCTGGCATTAATGTAATTGGTATAATAATTTTGGTAATTAATTTTTGCATTGTCTAGTAAACTCTAGGATTCTGGTCTGTTGCTCCATGGCACAAGTTTTTCAGGTGCAGAACATCTAGAGAGGACAGCTAGGGAAGCCTGCAATTGCTCCCTGCTGTATCTATGCCAGGATAAGTACATGCCTAATTCCGGGATGCACTATTAGAATGTTATCTGTTCCCATGTACCAGGGTTATGAGAAGCAGAGCAGACATTTCAACCTCAATCTTCCTCAGTCCTTATCTATTTCTCTACTGTTTCATAACTAGCTTTTTATTAATTGGGCTCCTTCAAAACACAGCAGCACATTGTTTATGTCTGTCTTTATGTCTAAAAAATAAATTCTTTTTCCTTTGATAGCAAATATCACATCAGCGTAATTGAGTATAGCATTTAGCATAGTGTTAAGGCACTCCATCAGTGATTATTGTACCGACTCACTGAATGAGTGAATAGAAGAAATTTTGAAAGAACTAAAAGACCACACCATCAAAGTGAAGCACAGTCTTGTTCTTTAAGTTGCTGAGATATTTTTGGCTCTGACCCATTTTATTTTTATACCATCCTATAATCAGCACCTTTTGTCTCATGTTCACATGGTGTATGTGTTCCTTCATGCTGACTATGACGCTGAATAATCACTACTCACTAGTAGGTATCATCTCCTTCTGGATTGTCCTGTATGGTGACCTCTATAAAGACAAAGGCAGCACAATGAATTAGCAATCCTGCCTACTTAGCATCTTAGCAGTGGACAGTTGGTTTCAAGTTTTTGGCACCCCTAGCATTTTTCTTTCATTATGATTCATACAATGGGATCCTCTGAGAGTGAACACATTAGCAAGGGCATTTGTAAAACCACCCTTCCTGGAAAATGATAAAATAAAAAATTAGAAAAAAAATTAAAAAAAAAATAAAAAATTAGGTATTTTTTTCTTTTATAGGGCAGAAATCTGTGCTAGGCAGCTTCTTCCAGAGGATGTTGCTAATTTATAGGATTCTAGAGAATTTTATTTGTAACTTTATCCTGGAAAGTTTTATACATATGCTAAAATAAAGACATTACTATAATAAACTCCCTGTATGATCATCCTACTGAAATAGGATACAAGGGGACTCTAATTTGAACAGGGTGACACTGAGACCATCAAAAGTTTGAAAGTACAAGTTCTGATATTGTATTGTTCTATCTTTCTTAAAACGTGATGGTTGCAAAATAATGCAAGCTCTGAGATCAGAGTTAGATATTAAATGATAACTCTGTAGAACTGTATTATTGTTCTTTATTATCGTCTTACCTGTGAGGAAACAGAAGTAAGGAGAGATTCCATAACTGGCGTAAAGTCACAGAACTCGTAAGCAGTGTAGAGGGCTCCACAGGTCTACGTCATGAGCTCATGATTGCCCATCTTCCCACTCAGCTTCCCTCCTCTCCTCTGCACACGTGCTTCTGTTCCATTGTTTCTTGCTTGTATCTGGATCACCTCTTTATGGTGAGCAGACTCTTTGAAATCTTCAAGTTCTTCATTTCCCTTTTATCTTGTTTACTTCTCCAATGAAGATTACTTGCCCCATGCTTCTGGAATAATCCTTATTCCTTATGTTTACTGTTCTGCCATATTATTTAAGTAATTATCTTTTGATAAAATTGAGTAATTATCATTTGAATGTCATATCACTACCTATGGTATCTATTTTTTTTTTTTTGTCATTTCCTCTCTTTCCTCTTTCCCTTGTCCCAATTTCTTGATTTTCCTTCCTCTGCCATTAGTCTTTGGCATTTGTGTTGATAACCCTTCTGCTCCATTAGCCTCATAGTTGTGCAGAATTCTCATCATCAGTGACATTCTCTACCACTTTACATTTGGAAACTCATAATTATGGCCAAAGAGGGTAGAACAAAACTTAGTGATAAAGAATATGAACTTTGAAGTTATATAAACTTAGGTTAGAAAATGTGGCTTACTAGCTACATGGTCTTGGGAAAGTTATTTTCTGTAAACCTTAGTTTATTCTTATGTAAGATTTACTTATATCTTCATAATATAGTTGTTATAGTAACTGAGAAATTATCTACAAAGAGAATAGCACAAAGCTTGGCAAGTTATATAAATCCTTAGTAAATATTGGCACCAACAATGTGTGTATATATATTCTTCAGTCTTTAGAATCACTCAACATTTAAGATCTATTATTATTCTTTCTATGACCACTTCTATGACTGTCACTTATATTACTCATTCATTACAAATGAATAGCTGTGTTGTACATTTGTAGCACTTTTTTGGCTATTGTTTCAATTTTTTATTCCTGGATTCAACTGCCTTTCTCTTCACGTTGTAAGCCATTTTCATAATGTGCTTGCTAACAAGTACCATTGAATTTTTTTTGACTCTTGACTTTCTATGTCAACAAATTCTTCAACTTTTACTGCTATCTTTCTTTTAGTCTATATTTCTTAGTCTATAAATATTTGGAAAAATATTTTTCTTAATGAATCTCTACATGTTTATGCTATAATATTTAACTTCATCACTTTAGTATGAGACTACCAAGACTATTGGATGAAGATATCATCTGTCTCTTTGTGATTCTCATTCAAAAGCTCATCTCTCTTGTTCTAACTTCTACCTGGCTACCACGATATTAAGTTTAGATCTTTCCAGACTCAGTGGGGTCAATTTTTTCTATTAGTCATTTCTGAAAGCAAAGACGACAATTACAACTACTGGTTAAACAAGAAATGTATTATTTTTGACTGAAGTTGTACTCACTACAACAGGAATGTCATGTGTTTCTATATTGTTAGAATACTAGCTGTCTATGATCTTGAATCTTGCCAAAGATGGCCCCTTTCTACATCCATCATTGCATGGTATCTATAGTCCTTTATCTTGTGGTGTCTTTTATTTCCACTAGACCACAAGGGCATTTATAATCCCTTCCTAACTCCTTCCCTTTGCTCTTTCACTAACATTTATTAAGCCACTACTATGTAGTCCCTATTATTATGCAAGCCACTACAGGATGTAAATCTATACAATCTATAATTTCAAGATTCTTACAGCTGATAAATGCTATTCTAATAACATTTCCATATGTCATTCATTTGTTTCCTTTTTACTTTAAAACCATGATTAACTCTACTCAATATCAAGCCCATCTGATCTCTCCTTTTCAGCAAAGAGGATGTCTAAGCCAGATCTATGGACTGTCAGCTGCTTTAGTCTTTCACAATTCTAAACCAAGGAGCTTTTCTCTCCTGTTAGCATTTAGAAGTGATGCTTTCTGTTAACAGCAGAGTTGGGGATCAAATGAATCAATTTCTAATGTTTGAGAATGAAGTAATAAAGAAACATTTCTGCAATATGATCTGGATGTCATTTAAACACAATTTTCTCAAATGGAAGGGGAGGAAGATCTTGATTGGTCTCAAGAAATATACAAATCACAAAATGGACTGTTTTGAGATGTTCTCACAAGGTCACCTATGGGAAAGCCCAGTCTATGGGGGATGCTGCTCTTTATTTATGTAACCAGTGAGCTGCTTGTAAAAGACTGGCTGGGAAAAAAAAATGCCCCTTTTTTTGTTTTCAAGAAAGAAAATGATGTCTTCTTATTTGACTGGAAAGATAGCAGCTTTAGCTTACCCTCATTTTGCCCTGGGACTGCCACATCTGCAGCTGAGACTTCCCTGAATCTCATATAAAAGGATAGACAGATGGAAGTTCTAACCTTTATAAAGGGTATACCACATCAACACAGTTGGGAATTTAATCAATTAAAATATAAGACCGTTAAGGTCTTTTCTCCTGAACAGGATGATATTTTGCCTATAGGCATGCAAAAATTATTTTACTATTTTTAGTTATTTTTAGGTCAAATCTAGAAACACAGATATCATTGCCCAAAATGTCAGTGGACACTTGTCTTCAATTAGTTCATAAGTGAGTTTTCAGAAAGGAAGGAAAATCAACCCCTATGAGAAGGTTTTATTCTGAAACCTGAATATACAATCCTAGCAATTTGGGTAGGAAAATAAAGCTCCCTGCAATAAAACTACATGTATTATAGCCTCCTTACCTTCTTGATACTTTAAAAGATTAGAGATTAAATCTGCTTTAATCAAAAACTTTTTGGCTCATGTAACCTCTATAAAATGTGTCATTGAGAAAAAGTCTTAATAAAAAATTAGTATAAAATTTAAAATGTTTTTCTATTTCTAAGTAATATATTAAGCAGAACATACTCATCCATATCAAGTTTTTTAAGTGAATTCAATTTTTTAAAATATTATTCTGAATTCCAGCCTTGAAAGACTTAAACAATTATTAACTATCAGGATGGTGTCATATCTGTAGATATTTAACTTACGGTTAATGTAATGAAGATGAAAACAGGTAGTCAAAAGAAATAACAGACAGTGCTGAAAGGCTAGTGGGGTCTAGAAGGACTCTTGATCTGTTGTCAGTGAAAATACCACATTGTAAACACCACTAGGAAGACCAACATCTGTTCATCTACCATTCCACATCTAATACCTAGCACAGTACTTGGCACATGGTGGTCACGAAATAAATATTTGTTGAATGGATACATGAATAAATGAAGTGGAGTTGTTCTGTTTTGATTTCATGAAATTTCCTAAAGTCTCCATGGTAAACATGGGGCTACCATAGATGATAGCTCCATGAAGGGTATTATGGGAGTAGGGGAACAGCTCTGGAAAGTTTGTCCCCAAGGACTTGAATGATAATTTCTCTACTTATTTTTCCTGTCACCTCTTAAATTTATTTTTACCATTATATCAAGAAACTTGTAATTTTTGAAAAGTGTTTTCTAGCATCAATTCTATAACACACTTTGTTGGTTCTACCTCTTAAATACATCTTAAGTTTGTTTCTTTTTTGCCATTCTTATTCCTAATGTATAATATATACCATATGATCCATAAATGCTTTTTTTTTTCTTTTTAAGAGACAGAATCTTGCTATGTTGCTTGGGCTGGTCTTACTCCTGGCCTCAAGTGATCCTCCTGCCTTAGTTTCCCAGATAGCTGGGATTATAGCTGTGAGCCCTGAGGCTGGCAATAAATACTTTTTGAGTTAAGGAGTGAATGGATTAGGCAGCAGTCCCAACTTTTTGGCACCGGGGGCCAGTTTCATGGAAGATATTTTTTTGACGATTGGGGGTGGTTGGGTGTTGGGAGGGGGCAGAGGTGGAGCTCAGGTGGTGATGTCAGTGGTGGGGAGACAATTTTTCCATGGATAGGAGCTGGGAGGGGTGAGGGTTAGGGGAAGTGGAGGGTGACAGAGTTCTGCGGCCTGGTCCCTAATAAGCCACAGACCCATACCGCTCCAGAGTGCAGGGGTTGGGGACCTCAAGATCAGAGAATACCATGACTGATTCAGGCATTCACTGAAAGGCTTGAAGAAGGGAGATAGCCTTGCACGAACACAATGCTTTCTTGCTTTATAGTTTTATTCTTTGTACTGCAGATTGAGATGGTAGAGGAAATTTTCTGTTATTATTTTTTGTAACATACCTGTTTGATAATTCCTGTTTGTATGTCTTAGTGTAACCTCCAGTTCAACACCTTTAAAGCAAATTTACTGGGCCAGGGTGGTGACTTATACCTGTAATGCTAGCATTTTGGGAGGCTGAGGCAGGAGGATTGCTTACGGCCAGGAGTTTGAGACCAGACTGAGCAACGTAGTGAGACCCCAGCTTCTTGGGAGGCTGAGGCAGCAGGATCACTTGAGCTCAGGAATCTGAGGTTGCAGTGAGCTATAATGATGCCACTGCACTCTAGCCAGTGTAACAGAGTGTGACCCTGTCTCAAAAAAGAAAAACAAAAACAAAAACAAATTTACTATTTCCCCCCTAATTCCCCTCTCTTCTGCATTTCCTTTTAGTTATGATATAATTTCTTAGGGACTAACTTCCAAAGCTGGAAATCAAATTTGGTCACAGTTACTAGTGGAATCAGTTGCCAAAATTCCTTAATATACTTCCACATTTATCCCTTCCTTCCCATTCCAACTGCTGTTACCCATCTAGATACCTATATTTCAAGCCTGAATAATTGAAAGAGATTCATAATTGAACTCTCTGCCTCCCCAAATTACACATGCTTACCTGGTCTGCAGCTGTGGGACAACTTCAGCACCCCCAAGCCTTTTTTTATTCATCTGTCTTTGGCATTTAAGATTATCTAAAATCTGACAGAGCATCTTTTTCTCTATGTCTCCAATTATTGACCCAAAGGAACTTTTTGCTCCATTCAAACCAGAGCATGATCACCTTTGACATCAGACCAGTAACCTACTCTCTCTCAGGACTAATTCCCCACCCTTAATAGGACGTGCAATTAAGCAATTTAGTTTGGTTACTTGTAGATACGTAGATACATTATGTAAAATGAAAATAAATACTTTAACTGTCAATGCAGCCACAATTTATTGGAATACAATTTGAGTAAGAAGCAAATAACAAGGGAAATGATTAATACTTGAATAATTTGCTGCATATACAAATAGCACAATAATTGGCTCTGGGGCTGGGGGAAAAAAGATCATAAAAATCTTTTATAACATTCCTAATAGTGCCCCAAATTGAAAACTAAGAGTTTATGGCTAAGAAAGAGAAGCGTAATCCAACAATCCTGTCTTTTGTAGATAAAGAACTGGGGAGGGAGTCAGACTCTGCGCACATCAGCTTCGTGGTGTGTGATAAAGGATATTATAAATGTATTTACTGAATTGAAACCTATTTATGATATGTATAAATTAAAAATATCTATTCATCTCTTATTTACAATGAAAATTCAGCAAAACTTTTTAAAGAATCCTTTCAGAAACATCTGAGTATATATTCCCTGAATGTTTAGGAACAAGTCATTTGAATTCATCATAATTTTCCCTATCACAACCAGATCTATTCTAGGGAAAGAATTGTTTTGGAGGAATATCTGATCTTGCCATAACTGTGTATTAAATTTACAAATAAACCGTATCTATGTAAAGGATCCCATTAAACTGGGAAATATTATATTATGTACAGAGCTAAATTATTGCATTCAGATTATATATTGTGTGCATTTCAGTGAAAAATACAGAGGATATCCCCACTGCAGATCCAATACTAATTTCAAATTTAATTGTTGATGAAAAATCAAAATTAACTCTGAGGTGTTTTATGCAAGTATTTCAACTGGAGTTAAATTCAAAAGCTAGACTACACAGGGATTATTTAATGGATTATAAAATGAAATCATAGACTGTCATTCAAAGAAAAGAAAAAAAACTGTCATTATTAGAGCAGCTTTACCACACAAGGTATTTTTTTTTTATTTCAGCATATTATAGGGGTACAGACGTTTAGGTTATGTATGTTGCCCTTACCCCCCCCTCCCCCACTAAGTCTGAGTTTCAAATATGTCCATTCTTCGGGTGGTGCACATTGCACTCTTCCACACAAGGTATTTAAAACTAATCAATAGCAACAAAAGAAAAAGTAGAATATTAAGCAAGCACATAGGAATTTGATAAGTACATTTGGTCTGACCAAACATGTGTTTTGGTCTTACCCATTTAAAAGTTAATGTTTTGATCTATAACATTTGATGAGGTGAAAAATGTAATCAATCAACTGAAAAGAAGAAACAATAAAAAGTTAATGCAGTCCCCCATTTTAGCACTTCTTTTTGTGGAATTAAATATCTATAATAGTAATACTTTTGCTATCTTCAAGACAATAAACTGTTTTCATTATTTTGTAAATGTCATCTAAATTACAGGGGTTTGGAACAGGGAATTGAGGAATTGGGTTAGATAGGCTAGATTAGGAAAACATTAGCCGGAAAATTTGGCATGTCTTTTTGAGAAATGTAGGTATTAGGCCAAACTCATCGGCCGGTTTGGGGGCAAAGTGTAGTCATGTCAGTGGAGTGTGGTATCTGAAGTATAACCTGCTAGGGTGTGATTGGTAGCCTTGACAGAGGATTGGTGGTAAAACAGGCTAATAAGAGGGAAAGGCATCAAGGGATGAGCATCGCACTGAGGAGCCTGAAAGCAAGAAATGTTCAAAGGTGGACTCAGGCAGCATTGTGATCAACACCAAAGAAGTTTAACAGCAGAGACAGCCCCATCTATATCCTGTGGTGTGCAACAGGACCATAGTCCAGAGATCGCTAAACATTTTTTGAAGGTGTATCTCTAACAATAAAAACCAAAACAAGCACTAACATTCCTTATGCATATATTTGTTTATATATATATATATATAAAACTTACAGAAATTTGTTAATACTTAAGGTGCAATGTCCACTAAAGTAGGAATTTATCATTAAAAATAGTAAGAGTCAATTCACATTTCAGGTAGTCTTCTTGATGATTAGTTTGTTTTGAAGACTTCTTGTTCAATATGATGAAATCATTATTTTTGAAATGTCGCTGATAAAGAGCTTGCATTTGTCTTTGCCATTTTCTTAGTTTTCTGTCATGCTTTATGAACACTATTTTCAATTATTCTTGGTTCATTTGCAATATAATTCCTTTTTGTGAGGCTTAGTTTATACCAAATAATGTAATCTATAAGTTCACTTAACATGCAAATTTCAATAAATATATAAAAAGTTGCTCAATCTTTTTAGTCACCTGGAAAATGAAAATTAGAATCACAGTGAGATACCACTATACATCTTCCAATATAGCTAAAATGAAATGTTCTGGTAATAACAATTGTTGGCAAGGAACTAGAATTCTCACTGTTGATGTTGAGTGAATTGGTACAATTATTGGGAAAGTTTTGCAATTTCTACTGAACATATGCATAATCCATGACCCAGTATTCCAGCTTCCATCTTTATACTTGATAGAAATCCAGACATGTGTTCATCAAAACACAAGTACAAGAACGCTCATAGAAGCATTATTTATGATAGTTAAAATTCAAAACAATCCAGTTTCTATCAGTAGTAGAATGAATAAATTAATAGTGCTACATTCATACAATTTAAAACAACTAAGCAATAAACTATTGCTACTTAAAATGTGGATGAATCTCACAAACTTAAGCCTCAGCAAAGAAAGTCAAATATTGAAAGAGTAAATATATTTGATTCTATTAATAAAAATTTCAAAAACCTGAAAACAAACTATTACATAAGAAATCAAATTAGTTATCACCTTTTTGGGAAGTGTACACAGTGATTGAGAGAGATCAAAAGAGGGCCTTCTCTACAGCTGTTAATCTTACATTACTTGATCTTGGTTATATGTGTAAAAATTCACAGAACTGTAGGCTTATGATTTACGTACATTTCTGTATTTTTTAAAACTTTCAAAATAAATATACTAAAGAAATCATTTTACATTAGACAGATTGTTTCCATTCCTCTTTTTTCCCTTCTATACCCCTGAAATTAAAAAAAGAAAATGAAAATTCTTACACAGGCATAAAGTAAACAAACTTATGGCAATGCCACCACTAACACTTTGGAATTAAAAATGTCCTCTCTTCCCCAAGTTGTCATTTCACTTTTTTGGTTAATATTAGTTGTTTCATTGTTCATATATTTTTAAATTGAATCTAAATAAATTAGAACATCTAATAATTTCATCCCTAAATCCAATGGATCACTTTGTGTCTTCCAACTTTGTTGATCACTGATAAACTTCCCCTAAGTTCTCCCATCAGAGCACCTGAACAAAATCCTCAAGCTTGTGGAGTCAGACAGTAGTTTTTTAAAAGTGTTTAAAGAATCCTAAAGGTCCAATGAAGAAATTTCTTGGGCCCACTCAGGCTGGAGGAATTTGAATGGAGTAGACAAGTGAGGAAGGGGTTTGAGAATGCAGGGATGCATAAATATCAACTCCATTATCATTTTTTAAAATGTCTCTTTTTACAGATTGGTCTTCATTTGAAGTGGAGATTGCACTACTAAAAATAAAACTAATGAAATATGGTACTAGCATGATACCTGGAAACAAAATGGTATCCAATTCTTAGAACTGGGGAATAAATTGTGATGTTTAATCACAGAAGCAGGGAAGAATTTAGAGATCAAAACTGAGATACCAGGAGAATGGAATTAGTAATGATGTTGACTTGATTTTGAATAATCTGAGAAAATGGGGAAGAGTAGAAGGAAACTTCAAAAAGTTTGTGGAAAAATGGAATTAAAAGATAAAAAAATATAAATTTTATGTCTCAACATAAGCTCCATCTAATTCAAGACACTTTTATAAGTGAGGATACCAGCCATTTAATCCATCCCTAAGGGACTGAGGGTCCTGAGAATTTAACCATGACAATGTAGTCTTTTATACATTGTTAACTGAAGCAAAATGAATGCCCTTTAAAGACTTTTTAAGTTTAGGAAATAAAAAGAAGTCAGATAGAGCCAAATTGAGACTATAAGGTGGATGCCAAATGATTTCCCATTGAACATCTTTCCAAATTGCCCTTGTTTGATGGATGAGAGGAGTGAGAAGAAGCATTGCTATGGTGGAGAAGGACCCTCTGGTGAACCTTTCCTGAGTGTTTTTCTGCTAAAGCTTTGGCTAACTTTGTCAAAACACTCTCATAATACACAGATGTTATCATTTTTTAACCCTCCAGAAAGTCAACAAGCAAAATGCCTTGAGCATCTCCCAAACCTGTTGCTGTGACTTTTGCTCTTGATCAGTCCCCTTTTGCTTTGACTGGACCACTTACACTTCTTGGTGGCCGTTGTCTTGATTGTGATGGTAAAGACATTTTTCAACTCCTGTTACAATTCTTCAAAGAAATGTTGTGGGATCTTGGTCACATTTTTAAAAAATTTCCATTGAAAGCTCTGCTCTTGCGTGCAGCAAAAGTTTTGGCACTTATTGAGTGGCATGTTTGCTCAATTTTCATTTTTCAGTCAGAAATGTGTAAGCTGAACCAATTGAGATATCTATGATATTGGCTATTGTTTCTTCTTTTAATCATTAGTCCTATTCAATTAGGGCACTAACAAGATTAATGTTTTCCTTGCAAATTGATAAGGATGGTCTGCAGTTGTGCACTTCATCTTCAACATTGTCTCATCCTTTCTAAAAATGAGTTATCCATTTGTAAACTGCAGGTATTTTGGATCATTTTCCCCATAAACTTTTCATAAAGCATCAATGATTTTACCATTCTTCCACCTGATTTTCACCATAAATTTGATATTTGTTCTTCCTTCAATTTTGACAGAACTCATGTTATTCTGATAGGGACTCTTTTAAACTGTCTTATCCTTCTTAGTGCCCCAAACTAGATTCTGGTCAGACCTATTATAGCAAGTTGGTATAAGTTTATTTTGCTGCAAATAATTTTTGAAATCCATGCGTAATTTTCTAAAATACACATTTTCCATGAACTTTTTGAAAAACTTTCATATCTATAATGATCTATAATAGCATGTCTCATCTTAAACAGTCTTTTATGGCCTTTTATGGACTTTATAGTCTCCTGTAGTTACCTATTTCTTTCCTCCTGCTGTAAACAAATTTCTCTAGAGTTATTGTAACTTTCTTCATTTACTTTTCAATGCATTGCAATCTTACTGCCCTCACCATACCACTAAAATGTCTTTTGGTAAGGACCTTAATGAGCTCATCTCATTTGAATAGCTCATAGCTTTTCTATGATTTTCCTGTTGAAACACTTTAAACATGCTTTTCCTCTGACTTTTATGACACTCTACTCTTCTAGTCTCTCTACTATCTCTTTAATTGATCGTTCCTAGACTCTTTTCAGCTTTACTTACTCTAACTGAATGTTAAATTTTGGACATTCTCAGGGCTCAATCTTGTGCTAACTACATTTACTTGCTTGTGAAATCTCTCCTCTATTTCTCTGTTTGAAATGCAACCTATGCGCCAAATGCACATTTACAGTTCAGGCCTCTGTTCTGAATTGCATAGCCAATGTATTCAACTGATATTTCCATGTGTATGTCTCACATGTAGCTCAAATTTGATATTTCCCCTCCATTAAAAAAAATATTATTTTCCAAATTTGCTGTATCTCCAATAAATGGTACCATCATGCTTCCGATATGAAAGCCAGAAGTGGCATGTTAAAATTTCTTACACCCTAATTAAAAATCAAACAATAGCCCTCCTAACTCCCAAATATTTCCAAAAGGGAATAGCTATTCTAAATCCCAAATAGTTCCTTGAGTTTTCACCTCTTTCCACTTCTGTAACTATGCCCCTAGTCAACACAACTATTTCTTCTTCCTTAGACTCTTGCAGTCTTCCTTTAATTTTATATTCTGATAACTGGCCTTTCTTCATAAATTTCAAAATCTCCATAGTTTCCTGCCTATTTAAAAAGCTAGGCAAATTGTTTTCCTAAAAATATATATTGGACCCTAGTATTATCCTCTTGATAACCATTCAGTGGGATTCCCCAGAACATTTAGGATAATGCCCCGAATCCTTACCTAGGGTCCTAGTCACATGGATCACTGCCAACTTTTTTAGCCTCATCTCATGCTACATGTCCTCTTGCCCATGCGATTCCAAGCACATTAGCTTCTTTGGTTTATTCTTCCTTACCAAGCTTCTTACTGGCTCAGGCCCTTAAGATAAACTCTTGTTTCCTTATTATAGTGAGCCTGAGTTTCCTTGCTTCCTGACCTTTATCTTCCATCCCTACTCAGCTTTTATTGGTGGAAATTCCTAATGTCACTTCCTCACGAAGCCTTTTCAGGTTCCTACGATATTTGTTCTCATTGCACATTGCATCTTTTCTTTGAATAACTCTTCACAATTTTAATTAAAATATATTATTAGTTACTTAATGTCTATATTTCCACTAAATTAAAAATTACTTAAAGGCAGTACTGTGTCTATTTATTTACCACTATAGCAACTTCAGTGCCTAGGCTGACATTTGGCTGATATTGGTTGCATGAGGATTTTTTTTTTGAATGAATTTATAAATTACTGCGTAAAGAATAGTCTTCAAATGAGCCGCCAGTATACCTTGCATTAGATAACTTTTTCTTATCTGTACTCAACTACTAAATAGCCATTGACCTTGAACAAGTCACTTGAATGATTCAGGCCCACATTCTCCCTCACTTATGAAAAAAGAGATTAATCTAAGTTGCTAAAATTGTACCTAGTTCTATGATTTTGATTATGATTTGTGTGTCTAGAGAGGTAAATAAATATGTTTCCCCAAAAAAGTTATTTCAGTTTATAATCTATTTTTCTACTAGAAAGTATATTTGATTCAGAGAGTACCTATCATTTTCTATACATGATTCTGGTTTAGATTGACTATTGTATTTGTCCTCTTTAAAACTCATTTTGAAATTTAATTGTAATTCCTACAGTAAATTAAGAGGTGGGACTTTTAAGTATGAGCCCTCATGACTTAAAATCAAATAATGCAGGGGATAAAAGCAAATCATGCAGGGGAAGTGCTAGCATGGAATCTGACAAACAATATGCTTCAATAATTTAAAAAAAATCTGAATCATTTTAACATGAAAAGTCAGGAGAATGAACTAGATGGATGATTGTAGGGACGAAGGGGTAAAAAATTAGGAAACTATTTAAGAGTTAGATGTTCTCTTCTAGAACTACTTGGGATCAGATTTGATATAGGTCAGTGCTGAATCAGGTGTTTATTGCGAGAGAACATCCCTAACCTTTGGGAATAATATCAAGAAATACAAAAATTCTCATGTTCCATAGATTCTCCTTTTGCATCTTTCACAGGTAGATTTTTATATGATAAGGGAAGTGGATTCGAAGTGAACATTTCGACAAATCTATTCTGTAGAATGGCCCAAACTAGGAGAGAGAGAAAACAAACGGAAGTGGGACAATTGCCTCTTTATTTTGATTGCCAACACTGGCTTAGCAAGGATCTGGGAAACAACTTTGACTTTATAAAATTTAAATTGCAGTTTTCCTGGCTTTCAAGATGAGTATTATGTCTTATCCAAATTTTATTTGATTAATACTAGGAAAGATTTATGAATTCATGATATTCTTCACAGCTCTAAGCAGGATGAAGTTTTACACACAGCAAGTGCTGGACAATAGATCTTCTCTAGGTGGCTTCATCACTCTCCTCCGTGGTGTTATTTATGTCCTAAGTATTCAAAGATATGTGTGAGGACCCAGAAAACCACAGGAAATAGGAAGAAGAAAAGCTCCAAATTTACAAGGAAACAGAGAGTAAAACAATGTAATGAGGCCCAAAGCTGAGAAACAGCAGCAGGAAGAAGTCTATGTTGGTGGGAGAAGCTCAGCATTGCCTGGCAGGAAAGGAAATGAAGCCCCACATAACAAAACTCCTGATGGGCAGCAGCTGCAGCCATTGCTTCTGGAACAGACTGTGAACTTGACTAGTGTAGGAGGAAGTGCTTTCTGGGTTGCTGATGGCAAAATAGTTAATACATTTTCATTTATAGTCATAGGAAACTGTACCTATTACAAGCTGAAGTAGAGAAAACAAGGGGAGGCAGCTCTTGTTCTTTCAGGATGTGGCTGTTATCTTCTTTCTCTATTCTGATATCTGCACTTAATTCTGCAAACTAAAGCTCAAATTTACTTCTTTTCTTATATTTAGGAAGGGAAATCAATCAATAAATATACACAGGTTCAGAGAGCATGTTTTATGTTTAATAATCAATGTTCAGCAGTGCTTTTTAAATCTTCTGGAAGAATAAATCAGCTTCTTTAGCTTTTGCTCATGAACCCTATCTTATAGTTATGTAACTAACTTTGAACTCATCAGGGTTCCCTCCACATTGTGTGGTATCAAGAAAAAGGCCCACATCCTCATCATTGTCTGTGCACTGCAGATACAACTTATTCATTCATTCCTGTTCTACCACCACATATTGATCTCTCAATAGCACTGAATCAGGAGTTGCAGATATACTTTGAATTCTTTATGAGTATTCTTAGAAAAATTAAAAGCATTCGCCCTAAGAACTGGAACAAGACAAGAGGGCCTACTGTCACTTTTATTCAACATAGTACTGGAAGTTGTAGCCAGAGCAGTCAGACAAGACATAGAAATAAAGGGCATCCAAATTAGAAAAGAGGATATCAAACTATTCCTGTTTGCTAATGATATGATCTTGTATCTAGAAAATCCTAAACACCCTACCAAAAGACTCTAAAAATTGATAAACAAATTCAGGAATGTCTCAGGTTAAAAATAAATGTACACAAATCACTATCATTTCTATATACTAAAAACAGTCAAGCTGAGAGTCAAATCAAGGACTCTGTACCATGCAAAGAAAATAAAATACCTACAAATATACTTGACCAGGGAGGTAAAAGATCTCTACAAGGAGAACTACAAAACATTGATGAAAGAAATCACAGGAGGCACAAA
>CAUYSK010010349.1:0-32350 GCA_963575035.1 Avahi laniger | reverse complement strand
CCTGGGGCGTCCCCAGCCTGCATGAACGGGTTTTGATCTCTGGACTTGGATGGTATTGGGGCAAAGGCCGTCCCCGTGGATCCGGTGTGGGTGAGGCAGGAGCCCCCGCCTGGCCGGGACAGACAATGGACCGCTATTCAGACTGCTCCGGGCAGTGCTGGCTCAGGACGAGCCTTGGAGGAGGTTCCCAGAGGGAGACGTGGCTGAGAGCGGCAGGGTGTCCGGAGGGAGGCTGAGGAGGGGGCAGGAGATTGTGACCTGGGGGGGTGGGTTGTGGGAGGTCAACCGGGAGGAGACCCCTGGGGGCAGAAGCTGGGAGGACCCAGGGTGGTCTGGAGTCCCCTCACCCCCAACCTCATCTCTCCTTCATCCCACCCCGGGTCCAGGTCAAGACTGCTCCGCTTTCTCTCCAGCTTCCCTGGTTCTTGAATAAGCAGGCGTTTTCCTCTGTGTCTCACGTGCTCTGGTGTTTCAGGCTGAAATTGCTATTCTTGAAGTGACCTGACAATCACGTCAATGGTGTCCCTGAAATAAGACCACAGAAAAAGGAGTGAATGACAGTCACCTGGTCAGGGAAGGGTTTCTCTTGACAGGCTCCTTTATCAGTGAGGAAAAGATGATTTCAGAGACACTTCCCCCAAAAGACTTTACTCTCATCTCCTTGGCCAGAGCTGCTTGGCTGTTTCTGCCACGTCCAGGGATGATTCGACCTTCTCTGCCTTCAGGGGACCCCCATCTGGAGGACGAGCCAAACCAGGGTGCAGGGGTTAAGGAAGAGGTGGAGACGTGCTGTGGTTTGAATGTGTCCCTCCAAAATTCCCATGTTAGAACTTACTTGCCAGCGTCATAGTGTTAAGAGGTGGGGCCCTTTGGAGGTGATCAAGTCAGGAGGACGGAGCCTCACGGATGGGATTAGAGTCCTTATAAAAGGGTTGTAGGGTGGTTCTCTCTGCTCCATGCCTCTGCCACATGAGGAGAGACCCCGACGGAGCAGCCTCACCAGACACCTCACCAGCCGGTCCCCGGCCTGGGACTTCCCAGCCTCGGGAACTGAGTGTTGATTCCGTTCATTATGAAGCAGCTGGCTCATGTTCTTTGCTGCAGCAGCACGAACAGATGAAGACAGTGTTTTGGGGTAGGCAGTGAGCAGCGTGTGCCTCAGTAGTTAAATCGCCGCTGTCTGATGCAGGGGTGTCGCCCTCGGCGACAGGGCATTCCCGTGGATCACAGGGAGGATTTCCCTCGCAACACGCTGCTCTTCCCTGCGGGACCGTTTCCACGCGCGACCGCCACCCTCTCTTCCCCAGGCTCCTGGCTTGGACACGGGGAGCACGTCAAACACATGAATCGAGCGGGCGTCTCCATTCTCTGTCCCGGCCGAGGCAGCCGATCCACAGCAGTGAAAGCGGGTGTTCCAGGTCATCCTCGGCCCCTCCCCGTGTAGACGCCGCATTTCTCACATTACGAGCAATCTGTCTTGTTAGGACAGTGTGTCGGCAGCAAACCAGGTGCCAAGCCGTCTGCCAACCAAGGCAGAGCAGCGGGACACGCGTCTCGGAGTTGACAGTAGACTCGTCATGGAATTGCCCCGAGAGATCTTCCTCTAACGCCTGGAACCTTTCCTACCAATGAGAACACGGAGCACCAGGAAATCAAGGAACCTGCCAGAGCCACATCGATAGCAAGAGGGAGACTAGGGCTGGAGCACGCAGGAAAGTTCGTCCCTCCCAGACCCTATTACTTACGTGTCCATTTGACTGGCACTCACGAGTGACACTCGCCGGTGTGTGGGAAACCGTGCTGGGACGTCCAAATCCACCTTCTCTTCGGAGCTCCTCTCAGGTTTCTTTGCTGCCCTAGCTGGAAATGATTTTGTTTTTGTCCTTCGAACTCTCATGACGGGTCATCTTTGTCCCTGCCATGCATTGAATTGTGCCCTCCCAAAAGATACGTCGAAGTCCTCACCCCGGAATCTGTGAGTGTGGCCTTGAAAGCGGGGCTGTGGCACATGTCACCAAGCTGAGATGAGGTCACGCTGGACTCAGGGTGGGCCCACTCCAGGGACCAGTGACCTTCTGAGAAGGCGCGTGATGTCACAGTGACTCCGGGACACAGAGGAGAGCTCCATGCAGAGACGGAAGCAGAGGTGGGATGATGCGTCCCCAGGCCAGGGACGCCAAGGAGAGCTGGCAGCCCCCAGACGCTAGAGGCAGCTGGGGACAGATTCTCCCTCAGGGCCTTGAAAATGAGAGGAACCAACCCTGCTGACGCCTTGATTTTGAACTCCTGGCCTCCAGAACGGCAAGAGAATAAATGTGGTTCAAGCCACCCAGTTTGTGGCCATTTGTTACCGCAGCTCTAGGGAGCTAATATAATCCCTCAGATAGACACGCATCGCCTTACACTTTGTTAGTTGCTTATGTATGTTCTGACTGCATCTCGACACTGGCAGCCTTAACCCACGACCATCTCCGGGCCTTCGGCGTTGCCCGACATCCTCCTCCGCGGTTGGCCCACTCGCTCTCTTGTCCTCAGCCATGGCTGTTCCCAGCCTCCCCTGCTCTCCACAGCCCCTCCGCCTCCTCTCCCTGCGGTAACTGGTAACTCCTGTTGCAAAGAGAGCAGGACGGTCAGAATCCACGACTCATCGCTCTGCGGCCACGTGACCAGCCTCCCTGTGTGGGTGCCTCAGCCCCTCCCTCCTCGAGGGGAAGCGCTGCCCTCACCTGCAGCTGCTCCTCTCATCCGCACGGCATCATTCAGCCCCTCCCTTCTGGAACTTTCCCGGGGGCACGGAAACTTGCTGTAATGCCTGTTATTGCAAACCCCACAAGCCTCCTTGGACCCTACATCCCTGCTTAGCTTCTGCCCGTGTCTCCTGCCGCCCGGCAGCAGTGGAGAGTTCATGCCCACCACCCCCGGCCCCGCTCACTCTCTGGAGCCCTGGCCCCCTCTCCAGGTGGTGCAGTTGCAGGGGTAAAAGGCTGTTTGGAGTTGATTAAAAAAAAAAGTGGAGAAGAAGGACCAATTTCATACAGCAAGAACTGACAATACTTTTAAAAGGAAATATTAATAGATGTTGCTGGAGGGGAGAGGAGGGTATCAACAGAGGATTGCTTTGAAATTATTACTGTTTTTGAGACCGGGTCTCACTCTGTCACCCTGGCTGGACTGCAATGGCCTCATCATAGCTCACAGCAACCTCCAACTGCTGGGCTCAAGCGATCCTCCTGCCTCAGCCTCCTGAGTAGCTGGGACTACAGGTGTGTGCTACAATGCCTGGCTAATTTTTCTGTTTTTTGTACAGACAGGGCCTCATTCTTGCTCAGGCTGGTCTGGAATTCTGACCTCAAGCAGTCCTCCCACCTTGGCCTCTCAAAGTGCTGGGATTACAGGTGTGAGCCACTGCACTGGGCCTGATTTTTCTTCTTTTTTTTTTTTATTGTGGGAATATACATATACAATAAAACTTTCCATTTTAACTATTTTTTAGGTGAACAAACTCAGTGGCATTAAGTACAGTCATAATGTTATGTACTCATCATCACTATTCCAAAACCCTTTAATCATCCCAAACAGGAACTCTGTGCTCATTAAGCAGTATCTCCCTGATCCCCCTCCGCCAGCCCCTGGGAACCTCTATCTACTTTCAGCCTATTCTAGATATTCCAGGCATGTGGAATCTGCAGAGAAGGCACGGGCTCGTTCTCTCCCTCTTCCACAAGGTCAAGTAGATACTTCCCCAAGAGGCAGGCTTGCAGATTCGCAGATTTGAGGGCCAGTTCAACTTAAGAGAAGGGTTGGGAGGCTCCTCTGGCTCTCTTGCTTGGACCACCCGCTGTCACCTAGCTGTCCCAGTGCTGCAGTTCTGTTCTTCATCCCTGTCAGCCTGACTCCAGTGCCCTTCTCCACTGGTTCCAAACTGGCTGGGAGCAAGGGAGTGTTACTGTCTCACAACCCCCAGCAGCCTAGTACTTCACGCATGGTGGCTACTCTTCGAAAGCTGGTTGAATAAGGGGAGAAGGGAACGTGTTAAAGAAAGCAATGTTTTATTTAGTCTGAAATCTCTTAAGGTTCTAATGAAAGACTAAATAGCAGCAGAGTCGTCAAGAAAACGCAAGATCTGTACAATTCAAGAGCTCTGAGTCCAACCCAGATGCCGTCACTCACCTTCTGTGTCATTTCTCAATGGGATCGGACGGTAAAATATTAGCAAATGGCTTGCAAGTTTGATGTGTTGGGATTAAACAAGGTGTGCATGCAGAGTGCCTGGTGCCCGGTAACTGGTTGGTGTTTGCTTGGTGTTTGCCTGCCCACCTCGAAGGAGTCTCGTTTATGAACTTGACGGCTGCCTCCCTGATTCGCTTGAACACGTCACTTTTGGGCCAAGACCATGCCCGTGAGAGTGGCAAGTGCATTGCTGTTGAGCTCTTCCTGCAGGTAGAGGAAACCGAAGATGGTGTGTGACGACAGTGGCACCGCTTCCCGGGAGAGGGGGACATGGCCCAGACGCCACCTAACGTCGTTTTGGGCTGCAGCCGAGCACTGCGCCTGCACCCCCAGCCTGTGTGCCGGCTGCACGGCAGAGCCGAGTCGGAGCCATGCCTCTGCTGACAGAGCTGAGAGCTTGACTAAATTTATCCTGAATTTCTTGCTGTGCCAGATCCACTTTGACTTTGAACTTTAAGAAAACAGCTCCCTGGGTTATGTAATCGGCACTGCTCTGAATGGGAGTTGGAAGGAAGTGACGGGAAATCTTGTAAGAGGAACGGAAGAGTAATTCTCCCTGCTCCGAGGCAGGTGGTGTTGGCAACTACGTGGGTGGTGGTGCACCCCCAGCCTCTTAGCGCCTCACTGAGCCAGGGCCCTGTGCCTTGGGTGTCTCATCTTCCACAGCCCCTCCTGGGCCCGTGACTTCAGGATCTGCAAGGGGCCTGACAGAGAAGTCTGAACAAGGTGAAGGTGTGGGTGCTGTCATGGCTGGATGCAGCCACTTCTCACTGGATTTACCTGGGGGGCTTGCCAGAGCACTGGTAGGGCCTCGCTTCCAGAAAGTGGGGTCCAGTTAGGCTGGGGTTGAGCCTGGATGTCAATATATTTGAAAGCTCTCAAGGCGTGTTTGTGGTGCAGCCAGGCTGAGCTCCATTGGTTGAAGGTGTTGTTTTCCAGAAGATACAACATTAGCGTACGACATCAGGTGTGGGCAGGTCAACTGGCCATTCCACTCAGTGAGCACAGCCCCCAGAGGACACGGAATGGCAGTTGGTCCTGGGGCCAAGTGTCTCATAGTATGGGCTTGAGCCTGGTGCTCAAAGAAATGCATTTCATACAACATGGCCCTAAGCTCAGGTTGGTTGTTTCAAATGATGTCTACTCAAACCCAAAGAAATAGCTACCTGTCTCACCATTAGAAGAAAAAGGAGCTGTTTGGAATTATTGAGTTTTTTTAGTCTTCCATAGTGCTTTCCTCAACAATACTCAGGGGGTATTTTTGACGATAAGTGGCTTTCTCCCATCTACAGATTTCAGACTGTAATCCCTAAACATACTGGGACTTTGCTTACTGCAGATGTGCCCAAGAGCCCAAGCAGGGTAGGATCATCCCTTCTTTCTCTTTCCATCCCTAAGATGTGGAATGTTAAGGATGCTACCTCTTCATTGTCCTTCGAGTCTTGTATTCCTTCTCTATTGCCAAAGTTCCGGTTATGAGATTCCTTGGCTGGATGGGTGCGTTGGTTCTTCCTGCTTCTGCCTCCTCTCCCATCCCTTCCTCAGCCACCATTCTGCGGTTTCTTAACCGCAAATCCGATTCTGCTACTCCCTTGCTTAAATTGTTTCCCTGGCTCCCCACGACTATTAGAGTAGAATATGATACCCTTGGCACCTGAGGAAGAAATCCTACACGTAGCACCGCCTCCGTAATGGCTGTGCCTCACTGACGGGGAAACACTCGACATCCCGAAGCAAACAGAACAGAAGGGCTCACTCTATTTGGTTCTGGTTTGCCCCGAAGTGAAAACTTGGGATCTCTTTTAAGGGAAATATATCCCTGAGTTTTGCAAGGTTGATGTCTGGAGATATGGCTTGATCTTTGTGGATATGAAAATCATGATAAAATTGCAGGTCTTTCACCATGGACAGACTAATTGTATACGCGGTAAGTTTGTATCTCTTTCTGAATACTGGTTGTACTATTTATTTAAGTAGCCAGTCCTTGTAAACCTGAGATCCTTTGCAAATCTCCTTTACAAGTAAACTACTTTTCTCTTTTAAATGATTCTTTCCCGAGGGTTTTTTTTTATACATAAAGTACAAAGCCCTCTTCAATTTTGTCTTCTGGTTTAATTTTCTGATACTCCCACTTCCACACCCGTTATCCCAGGTGCCAAATCCATCAATCTGACGCAATTCAAGACAAACCTCTTTAGGAAACTTTCTTGACTCCACCAGAGCTAAATTACATTTTAGTTTACCCTCTGTTATCCTTCGAACATCTGTCCTCTCCAAAACTCACGCTGAAATTTCATTGCTGTTGTAACAGTATCAAGGTGATTAGGCCACGCGGGCTCCACCTCCATGCATGGCTGTTATCGTGGGAGTGGGTTTGTGCCTCTTGCGCTCTCTCTCTTTTCCTTGTCCTCCTGCCGTGGGATGCTTTTTGCCATATCATGACGCAGCAAGAAATCCCTTACCAGGTACCACAGCCTCTTGATCTGGGACTTCCCAGCCTCTGGAACTGTGAGCCATACATTTCTGATCATTATAAATTACCCAGGCTGTGGTATTCTGTTACAGCAGCACAATATCGACAAAGACACCCTCCCTATTTGTAATATCCCAGCAGGCCACCACTAGAATTTAGACACCTCATAACTTAAAGTGCACCACGCTCATGGAATAACTAGTCCAAGAGGGAGGAGATCTGGTCGTTTGGAACAACTGACGAACAAACAGCACCAGTCCAGATGAATATGTCCACATACTTCATGATGCCACCCTCTGTTCTACCACCTAGAACAACGGGTGAAATCCAACTCAGTGGGCGCAAAGCTTGTTTCCAATCAGATTTTGCTGTCAAGAAGTTGACCTAAGATGCTCAGAAATCATAAATCAGTTAGGGATTCCTCACATGCTAGCGGGACACTCCAGAGACTTGGAAGAGGAGCAGGCTTTGTGTAACGTAAGAGGTGCTAGGAGGACGAAAGAGACGTGGCTGGAGTTGGCAACTTGCTCTAACTGGACAAAGCTCAGGGCTCCTCAGTCCCAAGCCAAGCTCCCAACCACCAAGACCTTGAGGCCCAGAGTGTGGCCGAACCACTAACGTCCCTGTTCTTGAACCTACTGTTCTCATGCTGCTCGTGGTACTGCTTGAGATCTTTCTGTAGCACTAGACAGTGCTGATGAGCATGGAAGTATGCCTTACATATCGCTCCCCTTTCAGCCCTGGTTTCCTTATTTGTAAGACAGAGTTGATAACACCTCTCTTAAAAGGTGGTTGTGAATGTGATTTATAAAGTGCAAAGGCAGTTACTACTATTAAGTAAGAAATCCATCCATCCATCCATCTATCCATCCATCTGTCTTGTCCTGAGCACTCTCCCATCTCTTTTGCAGGAGTTTAACTATATCCTCAGGATATATTGTTAAGCCTTTATAATGTTAAACCTTTACTGAGGGTTTTAGACATCTTGGAAATTCTTGTTTTTAAAAGTTATGTGAGAAAATCAGGATATGATACGTTATATAAAGTACAATGACAGATATGTTAAAACACACACATACACACACATGCACAGGCTTGTATACACACACACATTTTAAAAATCAAACCAAAGAAATTATTGGCTGTCTTTACATTATGAAATTAATATTTTTCTTTTTTCTACTTTTCCATGCTTTCTTTGTGCATATCAATACATTTTCAATTAGAAAAGAATTACTTTTATTAGCAAATGAAATCAGTGAAATATTTGGAGGTGCCAGAGGAAAAGCCGAGAGTAAGTGTTTGGGCCCCGCAACGTGTTTGATGATCTGGCATTTGGTTCGTGCACCCTGCTTTCTTGTGTAAAAGAAAGATTGCATTTAGATGCTATTTGCCAGACAGAAATATTATTAAATAAGTGTTTTGAGCTCTTTATTTATTGAGTCAGAACAAAAGTCACATGGTTCACCCAGACTGTGGTGTGACTAGCTTTTCCATGATAATCAAGCTCTCATAAATTCTACATCTAAACAGACAAGTGCTGTTTGTTCATTGGTTGTTCCAAATGATCAGGTCAGGTCTCCTCACCCTTGGCCTGATTATTCCATGTGTGCAGTGCACTTTTAGTTATGAGATGTCTAAATCTTAACACGGCCTGCAGAAGACACTCTTGTTGACATGGACCATCATTGTACTTGCACACTGCTGGTGCTATTTACACCCCACAGTGCATAACCACCCGCACATGGATACACACACACCGCAGAATACACACATACTACAATACGTGCAACGCAAACGTCACAGGTACCACACAATACACACAACACACAGATACATGCATGATACACACAGATACCCCTTACACACCAAATACATATTACACACACACATCCACACACATAGTACAACAGATCACCCACACATAAACACAGTCACGTTAGACACACGCATTGCAAATACATCCCATGCCCCTTTCCCCCTCTGTCCTTCCTGGCATATCTTTGAATAATTGCAAACTTTTCAATCAAAAAATTACAAGGCCAAATGAGAACATCAGAGATAACATGTGAATGTGTTATGATAGGTCAAATAGATTTATGATGCTGGAATCCTACCATATATCATGTTGAAATCCTATTTGTTCAGCATTCCAGCCATGCGAATGAAGGATGTAACAGTTTTCCCCTACGAAATCTATAAATGAATCATCTAAAAATAATGAGTCACTTTCACAGAGTAAGATTGCACAGCATTGCTTCACTTGCATTGAAAGGTGATGTCGGACATACGTATGAGCTTCCGGTTCTGAACACAGGCACAAACACTCCTCGCGGTTTGAAAAAAATAGGTTCTTAATGGAATTCATGCTGTTTGGGTTATCTTGCTAACTTCTTCCTTTCTTTTACATTTTTAATATAAAATAAACCACAGAAACAGAGAAAAGTTATTCATAATAAATGTATAGTTAGTGAATTATTTCAAGATGGAAACCTTTGCAACCATTACCAATGTCAAGAAATACAATAGAACTTTGCTAGTCTTCCAGAAGAATCTTCATATATATTGTCCTTATTGCTGGTTTGAGTTTTTAAAAAATCGTGAATAAGTCTAATGTTATGTCTAATGTTTTTACGTTTATTAAAATAAAAATATGATTTTTCTTTCCCAGTTTTCCTTTTTTCTGGTAACATGATGAATTAGATTGATTGCTTTTGAATGCAAAATTGCCCTTCCAGTCCTGGAATAAAGCCCACTTTTTCATGATATGACATCCTTTGTATATGTCACTGAACATAATTTGCTGACTTTTTCTTTTTATAAGTTTGGAACATGTGTTCATAAGAGAGATTTATCCATAAAAGTTGGGAAATATTCCCTCTCCTTACATTCTTTCAATGATTTGGTGTAAGACTTATTATTTCTTTCTATGAAATGAAAGAATTTGCTGATAAATCTACCTGGGTCCAGGGATTTCTTTGTGGGAAGGTTGATGATAATAAATTAATAATAATTTCAATAATAATTTATTAAACAAATTAAAAATAATTAATAGTAAATTAATAATAAATTATATTTCTATAATATACATCAGACTATTCCTATTTTCTACCTATTCTTCTGTTAGAATTAAGTTGGATTTTTAAAAGAAATTTGTTGATCTAATTCAGATTGTCAAATTTTTTAGAGTCAATTTTTTTTATAATATCTTGTTATCTTCTTAATGTTTGTAGGATCTAATAATTCATTTTTTCTTTCTTATTTGGAAATTTGTATCTTATTTGTGTTCTATTTTGCTATGGATTTATCATATCAATGGATAACTTTCGACCTTGTTGATTTTTTTATTGGAATTTATTTCATTGAAGTTCTGCTCTTAAAATTATTACAATTTCCTTCCTTCCTTGATGCATACATTTAAAGTTGTAAATTTCTCATTGTTTTCTGCTTGTATCATTTCTTTTGTGACATCGTCTATTAATGTTATTTTTGCTCACTTGCAGGGAATGTGTTATTTCTTTGGTTGCTTTTAAGATTTTCTTTTTGTCCTTGATTTTTAGCAGTCTGACACTGATGATGTGCCCAGATGTGAATTTCTTTATATTTATCTTGCTTGAAGTTTGCTAAACTTCTCAAATACGTGTGTTGATGCCTTTGGTCAGTTTGGAATATTCTCACTCATTGTCTCTTTGAATACTGCTTCTTGCCCCGTTCTCTCCTCTCTGGCAATCCAATCATAATTTGTTCAGACCTGAGTATACCCCACATTTTTCTTAAGTTTTAAAAATCATTTTTCTTTTTTTTTAACTCCTATTCTTCAGTTTGGGCATTTTCGATTATGTTGCCTTCTAGTTTGCTAATTCTGTGTCTGATCTGTTAAAACTATTCATTGAGTTATTAATTTTGGGTATTATGTTTTTTAGTTCTATAATACCCATCAATATCTTTTTAAATAAATTCCAATTCCCAGTTGAAAATTGCTATCATTTTATTTATATCACCTCTCATTTCCTCTATTTTTTAAGCATATTAATCCTAGTTATTTTAAAACAATTGTTTGCTATCTCTAGTATTTGGATCATCTGTGGATCTAATCTGTTGTTTGCTTTTTAAAAATCATTGAGCATATGGACTTATCTTTTCACATGTCTAGCGATTTTTCGTAAGCTGAATATTTTGTATAAAAGACGGCAGAGTTTGCTGTGATGCCATTTCCCGCAGAAGAGAGTTTCCTGTTCTCCCTCCTAAAGTAGATTGAGAGAGAAGGTTGGTTCCCAGACTCCAGTCAGGGACTGCGCTGTGTCAGGGCTTGGTGTTGTCTTGATAAGATCCAACCTACTTTTGCTCTCAGGGCTTCAACCGAGAGCTTGGAAAGTCTTTGCACCCCCAGTTCCGGAAGACTGTGGGTGATCTGGCCTTGGGAGGGTCAGTCTTAGTGCTCACATTCCTGACCCCTCACTTTTAGAATTTGGCAAATGTCTTGATGGAGAGAACGGTCGTGAGCTGGATGCCTCCAGCCTCTAATTTTGTCCCTCTTGAACATTAAAATCTTTGCTTAATTTTCCGTTTCCGGCAGCAGCTTTTCACCAGTGGCCGAGCTTTGATTCTCAGCCTCCAGCTATGCCCAAGTTTGTCCAGTGCCCCAAGAGAGGAGCCATCCCTCCTGGTGTCGTTTCACGGCACCTTCCCCTTGTGTTGGGTTTCTTTTTGGGCCCTTTCTCTGGAGGGTCTGTGTTTCCTCATCACCTCAAAATGGCTGGAAATTTTGCTCCCCTCTCAGGAGCTTTTAGCTTGGCTCTTGAGGCCCAACTGCTGGACCATTCAGCCAAAAACATTAGCAAACGTCCTGTGAGTGAAATCAGCTCTGCATTTAGGCCCCCCGCCTTAAGTATGATTTTTCACCCTGGCCCTACCTATCCACCTCTGAGAGCTTTTCTGGTTTCTCTTCCCCCCAGCAGCATCTTCTCCCCACCCAAATCTGATCGCTGGGCTCTGCCTAGAACCGGAAGATGTTTCCAGGGAGAGATGGGTGTCCGTCTCCTCTCCCCCAGGTGAAATTTTAGTTCATCCAGTTCCTATTGATTCTACAGCTCTCCAATGCTCTGAAAAAGATGTTTTATTATTTATTCTTTTCTTTTTTTGTTTCTTAGTTTCTGAGATCAGGAGCATTGGCTATGACCTACCAAATCCTTAGAAGTGGAAGTCTGAGGCACATGTTTTGACTTACTTAGTTTTTTATGGTTTGATGACTTGAAGATTCAACATCAATACACCTCCGGACCCCGGGGGACTCCTGTGTCTCGGTACTTTTACTTGTAAACTCTTACAGTAGAGGCATCTTCAGTGATCACAGGCTGGGATTTTTCTTTGAGAAGCTGGCAGTCCTTAAAAGAATGGAATCTGCGTGACTAACTTCATTACAATTATTACATAATTCCCAAACTTTTGGACACATACAGCTCAGATTTGGGGTGCAATTCTTAAAGATTGTCCAGGTTGTTGTAGAGTAACGGCGTGGCTGAAATATCCTGTCAGGGTCGTGTCCTTGGATCACTGCAACTCCTGGCATTTCAGAGTCTTTCCTTTTAAGACACAAAGGTGAAAGAGAGTTTCACTTGGGAGTTTTGGGCTCTTGATGTGTGTAATTTACTGAGATTGGAGAGAGTAAATATGAGGCTAGGGAACGTAGAGAGGGAGTCAGATCCAAGTCTGTCCAGAGACTTTTTACTGTGATCCAGTCAGCTCTCTTTTCCCTTATCTTTTTTCCCTCTTCAGGTGGATCATTGAGCCACCAGTGTATGCCACTCTGAAGTTTGGGATCCACTGGAGTTTTTCTTTTTCAATTTCACTTCAAGAAGATCTTCTCTTACCACCTGGGTTACAGGTGTACGCAGCTGCTAAGGCTTGTTTGATGACTTTTGTAATCCGGGAGAGTGTGTACACTCACCGTTCCCGGTAAGACTCTCAGTGAGGAGAAGAGAAGGAGGGAACAGACTTCAGGGAAGGTTCCTTAGGGTGGAAGAACAGGAGCCAGTTGGAGAGGAAGAAGTTATATTCGCTGCGTGTGATTGCTACTGCAAGGTATAGTTTTGGGAATGAAAACCGAAGGGTACACCATGGAATGGGCACGCTGATTCTTCTGAGAGAGCAGAAAAGAGAAGAAGGATGGATGCTGTTGGAATGCAATAGCTGGAACGTCGAGGGAGGCCATCTCCATTCATCTGCACATTCGTCTAATCAGACTGCAATTATTTCTCTACTTCTATCTTATTTGGTTCGGTGCAGCTGACTTTGTATCATAAAAATCCCCTGAGCACCTCAGCTGGAAGTGATTTCTCCTGCCTCTGCACTCCTAAAGCACATGGCAGTATTTGTGCATTAACTGTGAGTTGTTACTGTAGTCATGGGTGGTGCCGTTTGCAGAGGGCAGAATGCTTGTTATAAGATTCCCTGGACCCAGGTCCCTGCCTCCATGGTTACTAGCTCTATCTAGGGCAAGTTAACTTTTCCCACCTGTAAAATAGACTAGATCTTGGTAACAACGTCAATGAGTTTTGTGAGGAATAAACAAGTCATTATGTTTGACTTGATTAATATGTACAAAAGCACTTAGGATACACTGAGTACTCAAAAGTGCTAGCTGCTACATTTCCTACTAGTTTAATTGAATTAATACACGCAAAGAGTTTAGAATACATTACACTTTAAATACATGTTATTCCTTGTATTAATACTCGATTGTCAACTCTTTGGTGATAGTGATCGTGTCTTCCCTGCAGCGAAGGGCACTATAGTGGCTAAGCTTGGGAGTCAGGGAGACCGCTAAGAGCATTCGCGGGAGTGGGTGCTATAAGAGAGGCCTTTGCAAGTGATGGTTAGGGGTCCAGACTGAGGCAGGTCTTACCCATAAATTGTGACAGCTCAAGCCTGAGGCTGTGGAAGTGGGTGCGCTCACTTAAAGGTTAGAAGTTTCAAGTTTCCTAAAATAACTGCCAGAGCTGTGCACCACAGAGAGAGCTCACGAGGAAGGAAAGGAAAGGGCTGGGAGCTTGGAGTCACAGTAAGGACCTGGGATGGGAATAGAGAACCAAAAGCACCTGTGATGACACTTTGTGCTCCAGGTGGGCGCTGAGGAGGGGAAGAGGGGGAAACCCAGCTTCCTGGTGCACTTCCGCGGGGCTGTCCCTGCCGCTCCACCACCTGTCTGAGGAGAGATCTGTGCAAATTGTCAGCCCTGGCTGTCAGGAGTCAGCCCTGGCAGGAATCCTTCCACAGATACAAGCAAGGCTAGGATGCTGCTTGCCCTTCGGTGGAGAGCTATCTCAGGCAGAAACTCCGAGGGCTGGCGGCAACCCAGGCCAGGGAGAGCCTGGCTGTTTGCTGAGCGTCCCAGCTCTGCCCTCAGCAGCCACGGGACCAGTGTTCTCACACCAACGAAGGGAATTTATACAGTGAGGTAATTGTGATTAGAGAAAAAAATTGTTTATTATCTTGGCTCAGGACTTTTTAAACAAGGAAATAATAAAAAAAACACTTAGAAAAACAAATGAACTGGCAAACATTTGTAAAATATTTATGAGATTCACAGCCTTATTTATATGCAAGAATTTATTAGGTAATTTTTTTTTGGTCCTATGAAGGCCTATTTTTGGAGCCAATGAAATTGTTCTAGAAAGTACATAAATTGGCTAGGACTAAAAAAACACAAAAAAGTCAAGACTTTAATTATAATTGTGATTTAATTATATTTTTTTGGAAAAAATGCAAAGCTGATTTAAAAACCTCTTTGCATTTTTAATCCTTTGTCAGCATTTTTTCCCCAAACTCATAACTTATCCAACTTATCAAATAAAGAAAAAAATCAGATGTATGAGGGGAAGAAGTCAGGCTCGGCTAGAATTACCTGGTCTTTGATTCTGTGATGAGGTGAGACCTCAGTAATTCAGACGTGTTGCATTGGCAAGTAAATAAAAATTCTGGTTTCCAGAACCTTTAAAATGAATGGTGTTCGTTCTCTTTTATTTGTCTACATTATGGTGAAATTATTGCAATTTCTGGGCACCGTACTTGAACGGCGACGTTGGCCAAAGGACGAGGCAGAGACGCTGGGGCTGGTGGCGAGCACGGAGGGAGCAGTGCTTACCTAAAGAGCAGGGTACCGCTGGGGAACCACAGGCCAGCGCCAGCGCGTGGGGGCTCAGTGTCCTCCGTCTCTCACTGTGTCCTCCCGGGAGGCGCCGGTGGCAGACGCCTGAGGAAGCAGAGCTGCGCGCTGCTAGTGCTCGCAAATCGTGCTCTGGGATGTGGTCAAAACTGCCAAGAAACAGGACTGTTGTCATGGGGACGCTTCATCGTGAGGAATCTGGAATCGTAACGCCTCCTTTTCCATAGAACCTGAAATGTCCTTGTTGAGGTGGACATAGGTCCCCTAAGAGCTGTCTCACAGCGGTCCACGAAGAGGGCCCGCCGAGACGGACTCGGGCGTCTTGCAGCTCAGGAGCCAAACTGCAGCCGGAGGGAGGCCGGGGGCCTCCCCGCAGCACCGCGGCCCCTCGGGGTGATCCCCGGAGCCTCCCTGCTGCCCTGGGGCGAGTGTGCGGAGGAGAAAGCCACGTCGCTGCAAATCACGCCGTCCGTTGCCCAGCCGTTCTCTTCGACGCTTTGCGCATTTCTGGTCATCTCTTCTGTGCACTGGAAAGGCATCGTGGGGCTTTATCCTCACCAGCACGGGCGGGCTGTGGTTTTTTTAGCAAGTTGGGCACCAGTGTGTTCAATGCGTCTTTTCGGAGGGAAGGTGCCCTCATCGCCCCGTCCTAGGCTCTGTGGCTTTAACCAAATTCTTAGAGAATAGGAAAGTCCCACTCCACACCCGTTACCTTGGGCTTTAACTGGTGGATGTACTGCTCAGAACCACAGTCTGTTCGTGTGAGTAAATGGCAGTGAGGGTCACTGATGCCCCAACCCCCAGCGAGCCTTGAGCCCCAACGGGTGCCCCTTGGTGGAGTGTCGTTTCATCTTAGGATTTTTAAGGAAAGTTTTAGTGAGATTCACCCCGTTCAGTGAAGGCTGGATTTGATTGTCTCCAGGGTTTTGGTTTGATGTAACGGTGCTCTGCCTGAGGAAACAGAGGGCTGCCTGTCTTAAGTGGGGTTCTCTGATGCACACCGAGGTTTCCTCGATCAGCTATTATGCATGATTGGCTGTTATAAATGTGCGCTTGACAAAAATGTGTATTCTTGGATTTTTGAATATAGAACTCCATATCTGCCCACTAGGGAAAATTGTCAATTGTATGTTCAACTATGCTTGCTGAATTTTTTGTCTGGTTGATGTTTCAAAAATTGTCATATCAATCCAATATGATGACGAATTTGTCAACTTCTTTCGTGTAGTTTTAACACTTTTTGCTACATTTTGTGAGTGGTTTCTTAGGGATATGCATTTGACAAAATTTTTTTAATCATTTAAATAAATTGAATCTTTTTAAAAATTAATGTAGCGATTCTCTCTATCCAAGCTTTCCATGTTTTCTTAATGTCTTTTTTGTCAAGTATTGATTCAGCTGTCCCAGCTCTCTTTTTGTTGGTAACCATTGATGGTTTTATTTCTCATTCTTTTTTTTTACATCGAAACATATGAATTTGGTTCCTTTTTTAACTTACATAAATTGCAGTTTAATATAATTGGCTCAATTCAGTCAAACTTTTTTAGCATGTCCCTATGCTTTTTGTATACAGTATCTGTTTGAATTTTGGATTTTAACCCTTCTTTCAATCTTTGTCTTTTAACTATGTGACTAGTCTAGCCCATTTACATTTGCTTTAACTACTGATTGGATCCACTTCTACCATCCTGATTTATTATTTTTGCTTGTCTCACCTTGTTATATTTTTAAAAGTTGATATTTTTATTTCTTCAATAATGAGACTAGAACTTTTGTATGCCTTCATACTCACAGATTTCATCCTCCCTGCAGACACTGCCGCCCTACTAGATCCTCTACTTCAGGAGTGGCTAACAGATCTTTCTGGGACGATGGAAATGTTCCATGCGATGCTGTCAGATAGAGTAGCCAGTAGCTACATCTGACCATTAAGCATTTGAAATGTGGCCAGCGTGACGAAGGAATACATTTTAGAAATGTATTTAATTTTAATGAACTCAAATTTAAATTTAAATAGCCACATAAGGCTCGTGGTTACCACATTGGATGATGAGGATCTCTAGTATTAATTCTGTATTATTTTGGGCATATTTTATCTTTTTCTTTGTTCCTAATGACTTAGTAAAGACAGTAACAAACTTTACCAAGATATTTGATTACATTTATTTCATATACCACTCGCAATATCACTTGGATTTGTTTCTTCTCTTATTTATATCTTCATATAGAATTTTTGTCAATGTGGGCCTCTGGGTGGCAACATCTCTAAGGCCTTTTAAGCCTCATGATAATCTTATTTGATGACGATTTGGCTAGATGTAACAATCTAGGCTATTCAATGTTTTGAAAGCACCAATCCATTTTTTCTTCTTACATCCTTTGTTGCTATTGAAAAATATAATGTCAACCAAATTCTTTTTTATTTTTATTGTTTAGAGACAGGGTCTAACTATGTTGCTCAGGCTGGTCTCAGCCTCCCAAGTAGCTGGGACTACAGACGTGCGCCACCACTGCCTGGCCAACCCAATTCTTGATCCATTGCATTTGAAATGTTCTTTATTTCTGGCAGCTTAAACATTTTTCTTTTTCTATTTAATATTTTGAAATTTTGTTAAAATATATTTAACTTATCACTTCTCTTTGGCACTCTAAGGGATTTTTCAATATGAACTATGACTTCTTATAAAATTCTAGGGAATTTATATTTTATTTCTTCAAATATTTATGAATCGAATTTTAATTTTCCTCTTTCTCCCCCCCCAAAACTCCTTTTTTGGGATTTAGTACATGCATTTCTTTTCTCCATCTCCTTCTCATTTTTCCCTGGTTAGTTCTTTGCCATGCCTTTCTTCTTCCTGGGGTTGGTATTCGTTCCTCCAACCGTCTGGTTTTCCCACTTGCTACTTGGTGCTCAGCTGCTTCCATCCTGACATTTACCCTATCCATTTTATTCTCTACTTCAGTTATCCCATTTTTCCTACCAATTGTTTCTGTTTTTTTCCTGTGACTTTTTGTGTCCTATTACCAATATATTCCTTATCTCTTTTCAAATGTTTTTTGTATAATTATAAATTCTAGGTCAGATATTTCTGCTTCTGATGGAGTCTGTAATGTGTTAAGTTTTTCTTTCGGAAATGTTATGCCCATCCACAGTCTTGCCTTTGTCTTTTTTTGCCCCAAGAGTTCCTTTTCCTCCAGGGTTTTGGCTGCGCTGTCAGCCACGCACGTGGCGGAAGGTTTGACTCCGTTTCCTCAGCGCTGGTGAGCCCAAGGCACGGCGTGGGTGAGCCTTGTGGAGGAGGCTTGGCACTGGACCCCACGGCCGCACTCGGCCCCCTCCCCACGAAACCGCTCCTCGGCTCAGGGCTGCACCACTACCCTACGGGGCAGCAGCTTAGGGGAACTCTTCCACTGGAATTCGCCAGCTTTGAGGAAGATGAGCAAGCTTCTGCCTGAAGTTCATCAATCTCTGCTTATTTTTTTCAGTGTCTCATAAGCACAGAACATTTGGACGTCCCTGAGGACCTGACCAGAGCCCAGAGGTGCCACAGTATTGGGTGCAGACATGATCTCAAAAAAATGATTGAAAGCCGCAAGCAGAACTCCCTCAGAGCCTTGTATGATGTCCAGGCTCCTAGCGCCCAAGACCAAATCCATGGCCCGCGAGTTCCTAATAGCACCACCCCTCACCTCCCTTGCCAGCTGTTTCATTTTTAGAATTCTCCAGCTTAATTTTGGCCAAGGAAGCCTGGCATCATGCTAGTTTGGCATTTGGCAGGAATCAGAATCCTCTATTCTATACAAAGGAAAGATTTGAAATATTCTCTAATTAGATATTCATCTGTTTGTATATAAGGAAGTGCTACAAAGACTTTATTCTCAAACAGGTATACATATCTGGCATCAGTGCAAATTTAGGCTTCGTTCAAAATTTGTGGTAATTTGGACAGAATTTGAGATGTTTCACCATACATATATTTTATCTTCGAATGTTTATTTTCGATAAAAATAAAATGGCATATTGGCTGTGGTCTTGCTCAAGGTGATTTAGATGAAAGAGCATAAAATACGTTTTCCTTTTAGATAAAGTTAATGGGAAATGTTTCTCCCTAGGCCTCTGAGTGGTAAGGTAGAGAAGTGATTTTGAAATGCAATTAGAGAGTCGGGTGTGGTTTTGGCTCCCGGTTGCCATTAGCGAGAGCTTCATTTTGGTCTCCAGCAAATAATGCTGTGCCTACGAGATCGCTGCCAGACGCAACTTTGCAAGGCAAGAGGCAGAGGTATATTTCTGTTTCTAAATTTAAGCCGTGAGACAGTCAACGCAGGGAAGTTGTGAAGCGTGTATGCAAGATGACTTTAGAGACTTCTGTGAGATCACCATTAAAAGGAATTTGTCCCTTATGGAAGAGTATGACTTTTATATTTAAAAACATAGAGAGAAATGCTGGAAACACAGACATCCTTGATTTAACAAATGCTAACATTTGGGCACTTTTGCTCCATGTTATTGTTTCTCTAGTATGTTTTGTACTTTTCTATATTTAATGCATTTAAAAAACAGATGCAGAAAACTACAAAAGCAATCACGATCATGCATTTGGTGACTATTTTTTAGCACTAAGAGAGACAAAGCAATGACAAGGCCAGGAGGCCTAGTGCGTCCTTCGTTTGTGGATACGTATGTGTCAGTCACTCATGTTGAGACTGGGCTGGTCTCAGTGATCGCCTAAGCACATAAAACACATAGCCTGGAAAGATTTCAACACACAATCATACGTTCCTAGTGTCGGAAGAGCTTTCAAACTGCTGACACTGTAGTTTACTGATGAGGAAACTGGAGCTCAGAGATGAGATGATGCTAACAAGGTCATATCTAGTAACGCAAATTTGTTCCGTGAAAGCCACCTACTGAATAGATGGAAAATTACAGCTGTGGGTCAGGAAAAGCTCTGAGGAATGAGGACTGCCTGAGCATTTGTGTTGTAAGTGGGGAGCTTTGAAATAGTTTATTTTCTAAATAACAACTTCGAAGTCTCTCTGCTGCAGGCTTGCAAATACACACTCAGAGTCTCGAATTATTCTTGGCTGACGTCTCTCAGCATTCTCTCCATGGAACTTTTGTCGAGTTAGGGACATAGAGTATTCACAGGTGCCAACTTTGCCTCCAGCACAAAGGAAATGGCCTGGGATAGTCAATTCATTATGATGCACGTGTGGCTAAAGAACGTTAAAGTTTCTTCTTTTTTTTAAACTGTGGGACTTTCAGATTCTTTAATATGCTGATGTACACTGTTTCCCAAGCCCAATTAGGGCACCCTTTCTCAGAATATGATACAGAACAGTGTCCCACAGATCGTAGGCCAGGACTTGCTGGCCTAGAGGTGAGATCATGGCAGGAGAGGACAGGACCGTCTTTAAATGAAAATGATCACGTCCTTGCTGTGGGACAGACTCTCTTTTAAGGTGCTTTATATGCAACCAAGCACTGAATCGTCCTGAGTCCTTTGTAAGGCAGATTCTATTATCACCCCAGTTACAGGTGTGGAAGTTGCGGCCCAGAGGTGCTAAGGGACCCATCAATGGTGGCTGCTGCTATGAGCAGGTCAGCCTCAGTTCTAAATCCCAGGCTGTTTAGCCCTGGTCTCTGGGGCTGCTGTCAGCTCCCAGCCCTGCTTCTCTGTGGCGGTCAGAGCATTCATCACCTTCTGTCCCTGCCTCTTCACTCTCTGAGCCTATAAAGACTTTGGGCCTCATTTTAATCCCTCCAATGAATTGTGCAGCCTCTACCACAGGGCCTTTGAACATGCTGTTCCCTCCTTCCTTCTTTAGCAGTTAATACCTTCTCACACTTGAGACTTCATCTCCATGTCACTTTCTCACACTGCCTTTCCTGACCTGCCAGACCATGTTCCTTTGTTGTGCATTGTCATTTACCATGTCACTTATCACAGGTCATGTAGATATGCAAATGGGGTCACTGATGGGCACCATTTCCCTCCAGCACAGGCAGGGAGCAGGCCTGGCTTGCTCTCCATGTCCGTGTGTTGTGCCCAGCGAAAGGCAGGGGCTCAACTAGTATGACACAGTGAAGATAAATGTCCCTCCCCACCAGTCGGCCTCCCAAATTCCCAATAGCACAAAAGCCTGGACGGCTCCCTCGACAGCCAACCGTGTGTTTGCTCTGTGTCACGGAAGGGTTACAGCACACTTAGTGTTTGTTACGGTGCGTAGTCTCACAGTCTCTCTTACTTGGGAAATGCACACAGACACATTCATGATTTCTCTACTTTGAAATAACAAAAGTTATGTCCCAACGTACTAATGAAGCATTAGTCCTTTTGACCCTTTCTGTTGGTGGTATTTGTAGATATGTATTTTGATCATTTGATTCTTATACAGCAAGAAAGGAAAATCCCTATCACTCTCCTGTTAACACAGCTGGCACAATTTACCTCTCCCTGTTAGCTTCTTAAAGTGGTTTTCTGAATAGAATGAGAGTCATCATTGATCTCCAGCTCTGTTTGCTATTACGCTCCTTCTCCCTAAGGATCAAGTTACCATTCATGACTTCCTTGAGAATAGAATAGGAATAATCATTTCTAACTCCCTACCTGCAGTGCTTATGGGCAGCCAAAAGGAAAGATGATTGACAAGTACTTTATGAATGTCAGATGTTACGTGAATGCAAGGTTATTAATTGCTGCTCTTCAGCGCTCCCCGCTATTGTGAACTCTCTGGCAATGGCAATTTTAAGATGCAAGCTTTTCTTGCTACACTTTATGGAAAGCTCAAAATCAAGATCCGACTTACGGATGTCTTTTGTATTTGAAAAGTATCTTTATAAAACAGGGCTAGTATTTTTTGCTGCCACATCTCAGCCAAGGTTATCAGGTTTCCATGTTTTCTACCAGCTTCGAAGCTTTTATCTGTCTGTCATCTGCAAGGATGGTGTCTCTCATTGCCAGTCATCCACCAATTCTCAGAGGCTACCATCCGATGTCTGCACCTACCACTACCCGTGTGCACAGAACGAGATTCCACACTCCCAAGAGGAGTGAGCCATCCTTGACCTGGGGAAGTGGATAGGGCATCTTGTGAAACTGCACTCCCGGTGTAAGAGGGTGTCTCTACCTTCAGACTTGCTGATGTTCTCCGTGTCTTGGAGATTGGGAGCCTTGCCTTACCAACAAACGGGTGCAGGGTGCGGATCACTGATACTGGGTCTCAGTAACAGTGACATTTCAATCCCAGCCTGCTTACTCCTGCTCTGGGCTGCGGCCAAGCCTTTGCTCCTGTGTCCCCGGCTGTAGGAGACGAGACGAGGTCTTCCTGAGCTGTCTGTACATGGGCCCTCCTGAGGACCTGGATCCCAGCACCACCCTGGAAAAATGTGGCTCCCTGGCAGCAAGGCTAGTTGATTCATTGTGAGTGAGTGAAGCCCCTTAACGCGAGTTTCTGTCTAGTAGCAAGATCAACTAAAGACGCTTGGAATTTCCAGAAGCTTTGGTTAAGCCTCGGGACTTCCGAGTTGGTCCCATTCAGGGTTCGGGCTGCAAAGGGAAATGGAGCCGAAGAGCTCAGTTTCAGATAAGCCTGCTTATCTCGGTGAAGGCCCAGGACTTTCCGCTGGAAATGGAGTTGATATCTATATCATAGGGAATAGGAGGGGCTGATTGAAATGAGGTGTGCAAGGTGTTGGGTATTCCTCACACAGGAAATGAACTCAGTGCATTGTTGTTATTTCTCGGTGACTCCAGCTTGGCTCTCTTGGCCAGATTTTGTGCCTGATGGTTGTATACCTGGAATCTTGCCAGCGACCTGCCTGAATCCTGGCCACCCACGAGGACCTTGACTGCACGGGGAGGGAGCTAGTCCTGAGCGGGAATCCCGGTCCCCCAGTTAGCAGCCGGGTGTCCCGGGCAGGCTCCTTAACCTCCCTGAGTGCCCACATCTGTAAAATGAGGATCAACATACCTGGCAGGTTGTTGTCGGGGTTAATAATAAAGCCTTTGAAAAGCCTGGTGTGATGGGTGTCTAATAATTGGGAGTCTTGTTAGTGCGCTAAGCACAGACAAGTAAAAATTGGCTGTAAGCACCCAGAATCGGTGCTGTGCCAGGGCTGAGGTAATCTGTGACGGGTCGGGCCCTGAGCTAGTCCTGAGACTAGCAGCACAATGTCTGAGCGTTCAGGCCATGAAATCACACCAGATTTTAGTGTTTCCGGCTGCTCGGCAGGCGGACACAGGGATGTGGGCAGGACGGGAAGGTCCACTGTGGCCTGAGTGCCGAGCCTCTGTCTCTCGCAGCGTCACTAATGACAACGCTGCTGTTCTCATCCCTGCCTGACTCCTGGGCTGATTTCCCGGTTAGGCCAGGATTGGTGAGTCTGGCTATGATTAATTAGCATTTCCCGGTCATTTCAGGTAAACCGTGGAGGGATTGATATTATTAAGGGGGAACATATTTTTTACGAATTAAGGTCCTTGATGAACCATTTTCTTGGAACTAACTGGAAGCCTGTAGACTCCAGCATGTGTGTGTATATGTGTGTACATATACAGTGAACTCTAATGTGTATGTGTGCATATATATGTGATATGCGTGTGTACATGTATGTATGTATACATTAATATAATACATATCTATGTGAACCTATTCAGAATTTGCAGATAGAACATTCAAATATAGAGAAAAAATATGAATACTAGTTAACAACTAGTTAAATATGAAATGCTTTTAAATTTATTCCAACTGTTCAAGTAAGACAAAGTTACATAGTTTTACTCTGACATTTTACGTCTTGATTAAAAATAGTAATGTACGTGCATCCTGTCCCCCCTTCTCCCCTGTCCCCAGGCACAGGTGTGCTGGAGCCAGCTCACACTGGTTCACCAGAGCCAACCGGGACATCTCTTCCCAACTTCACATTCGGTAACGTCAAGCCTGGAATCGGCCACGGAGAGACTGTTACACCATGGCAATCAGCAAATGCTACAAATCGGTCTTTTCCAGACCCCGGAGAGCCGGCTGTAAACATCTGCCTGCCCACGGCTGCTTCCAACTTGCAGAGTTGGAAGAACCCAAGTTCAGTGTCACTTGTGTGTGTGAAAACCGTGAACTCTTTTGAGGAGAGTGCCGTGGTCAGTAAGTGTTGTCAGGAGCACCCAGGTCACCTCGGCTAAGAGCCAGAGGAGGCTGCTGTGATAGGCTGCTCTCTGTTCCCGGTGCCAGCACTCTCGTGCCACTCGTGGTGACACCGTAAACACACACATATGCCTTCCCTTGTGTGTCACAGCTCCCTTCAGTGCCCAAGTGACAATGCCAAAACAAACATGTTTTAATACCTGATGAGAAAATAACTTTGCAAATAAGACTTACTGATAACCCTAGAGAGATAGAGGTTCCTTTGAAACATCACAGGATCCGCGAAACCCGACCTTCCATCTCGTTCTGCGGCGCAGACACAAGTTGTCTGATAAACAAAACTATGGATGGTGCCTCCTCTAAGGGCACATGTCCAGGATGCAGCGCAGTCGTGGGAAGTGAATTTACCTACAGGTCTAGACACTCTACTTTCCTCTGACACCAGAATTAAGTGATAAAACGAGAGTTAATTTGTTTAAGAAGGAACCCTCTAAGAAACCTAAAAAACCTTTTATAATGCACCATTGACTGCATGGCCATTGTTTGCAAGGTTTTTTTTTTTTTTAAACATGCCTTGTAATTACCCACAGTAAATGTGCAATGATTTTTGGTAACATAAAGCTCTGCAGCCATCACCACAATCCAGTTTCAGAACATGGTCATCACCCCAGAAAATTTCCTCTTGCCCATGGGCAGTCCGTCCTGTTCCCACAGGCCACAACTACCGATCTTTCTGATTATGCTTTTTGTCTTTTCCAGAAATTTTCATAAAAATGGAATCATTCAATATGTTTTGTTTTATGTCTGGCTTCTTCCACTTTGTATAATGTTTGAGGTTCATGCATGTTGCCTGTATCAGTAGTTTGCTTCTTTTAGTGGCTGAGTAGAATTCCATCGCATAGGTGTGCCATGTTTTTCTCATTTTCCTGTTGATGGGCATTTGCATGGTTTCCAGTTGTAGCTACTGTGGCTGCTGCTGCTGTGAACATTTGTGTAAAAGGCTTTGTGTGGACCTCTGTTTTCATTTCTCGTGGGTAGATACCTAGGAGTGGAATGGCTGGGCTCTGTGGTAAGCACGTGTGGCCTTTTAAGAAACTGCCAGACTGTTTTCCAAAGTGGCCGCACCATTTTACATCCCCCCGGGCAGGAGATAAGGGGTCCGAGTTCTCCTCATCCTCACCTGTACTTGGTATTTTGGTCTTTTTTGAGTGTAATCATTTTAGTGGGTACATAGTAGTGTCTCACTGTGGTTTTGATTTCTCTAATTACTAATTGTGTACATTATATTTGGTAAAATGCCTATTCAAATCTTTTGCCCATGAGAAAAATTACACTGTTTATCTTTTTTAAAAAAATTGAGTTTAATACTTCTTTGTATCTTCTGGATAAAAGTCCTTTTTCAGACATAACGATTTACAAATAGTCGCCCCAGTTTGTGGCTTGTCTTTTTATTTTATTGATATTATTGCTATATTGTAAAGAGTAAAATCTTTTAATTTTGATAAAATCTAATTTATCACTTTTTTCTTTCATAGATCATGTTTTGGTGTCATGTCTAAGAAAACTGCCTCAAACTCAAGGTCACCAAGACTTTTTCTTATGTTTATTCTAGTTCTACAAAAAAATCATGGTGGAATTTCATAATTATAAATCATTTTGAGGAATATTACTATATTAACAATATTGAGCCTTCCAATCCATGACATATTTCTACAATTACTTAGATATTTAATTCCCCCTCACAATGATTTGGAGTTCTCGATGCAGAGGTGTTCCACTTCTTTAGGTACATTTATTTCTAAGTATTTATTATTTTTGATGCTATTGTGAATAGAATTGTTTTCTTAATTTCATTTTGGATTGTTTGTGACTAGTCTGTAAAAATACAATTGATTTTTATATATTGTTCTTGTGCCTTGGGACTTTGCTAAAATTCTTATTAGTTTTGGTAGTTTTTTAATTTTTTTGTAGATTCCTTGAAATTTGCTACATAAAAGATCATCTTGTCTGAGCATAAAGACAATTTTACTCCTTTCCAGAATGGCTACGTTTAATTTCTTTTTCTTCCTTTACTGGGCTGGCCAGACTCTCAGGCACCATGTTGAATCCAAGTGGTAAATGCAGACATCCTTGCCTTGCTCTTGATCTTAGTGGAAGCACTTACCCTTTTTCATTAGCAGTCACGTTAGCTGTAGGCTTTTACAGATTCCCTTATTAGATTGAGAAAGTTCCCCTATATTCCACGTGTTTTGAGAGTTTGCATCATGGACAGTGTTGGATTTTTGTCAATTTTTTAACATATATTGAGATGATCATGTGATTTTTGTTTCTTTATTCTCTTAGTATGGTTTGTTACAGTCATTGAGTTTTAGACGTTAGACTCTTCTCGTATTTCTGGAATAAACCCTGTTTGGTCGTAGTGCGCCGTCCTGTTTACATATTGCTGGACTTGCTTTTACTAGTTCGTAAGGGGTTTTGCATCCCTGGTCATTTTCATTCAGTTCAAGATATGTCAGTTTCCCCTGTGATTTTTCCTTTGGCCTATAGGATACTCTATTAATATAGCTTGTCTTAAAGTCTATCTTGTTTGATATTACAGCCCATCTAGCTGTTTCCTGGTTACTGTTTTTTAGTGTATATATTGTTTGTCTTTTTCCTTTTAACCTATTTGCATCTTTAAATGTTACTTGTATCTCTTGTAGACAGTACAGAGCTGGATCTTGTTTGTCTTTCTGAGGGTCTCTGCATTTTGGCTGGAGAGCTCGATCCCACCACGTGGTTGCAGTTGTGCCTGCCACTTTGCTGCCTTTTCCCTGTATGTCATGTCATTTTTGACTCTCTCAGTCTCCTTTACTGCCTTCTTTTATGTTAAACAAATAGCTTTACTGCACCATTTCAATTCTCTGTTGAGTTTTTTTGTTGTCCTTGGTATTGTTGAATTCCAGGCATTCCTGTCACTTCCAGTCAAATGGATAGCCTCTTCTGGGGTCCCTGGGGTGACATTCAGTTGTTCTTCAAAATTCTCTCCCCTCCAAGGGTTTCTCTCCTCTTCTCCCCCTTTGACATCCACAGAGCATGACCGTGTCTGCCGCCGCAGGGCCAACGAGGAGAGGCCTGCCGACGGGCTGCCACACGTCAGGTGGGCAGAGCACACGCAGTCTCCCGGGGGCTGCTCGCCGAGCCCTGTCCGGGGTGCTGGGGGCCCGGCCTCCTCCCGGGTAGGTGTTCTGTGAGAATGTTCGTGTCCAAGGGGAGAATAAGTTGGCCCAGCTGTGGGTGTCAGGCCAGCCAACAAATGTCAGGGGCTGCTTTTATTTTTTCCTTCCTCACCTGACTACTTCCTCATTGAGCCCAGCAGTTCGTTATATCACAGGCTTGCCCTTGACTCGTGTGTGTGTGTGTGTGTGTGTGTGTGTGTGTGTGTGATTGTGTGCATACGTGTGTGTCTATGGGGCTATGAGGGGGAAGTAGAACTTGTTCCATGTCTCATGTAAACGACCAGGAGTTGAAACTTCACATCTCAGCCCGCCACACGTACATTTGGTCACTGTTTTATGGCAGACGGTTCTGGATACAGCCAATTTTCCTCTGAGCCATCCTCACAAATTGTGTCTTCTTTGTTCACTCATCACCTACCTCCCTCTTCCACCCTATTTTGCTGGCCCCTTGTGGAATATATTGACAGTGTGGACTATTATGCTGTTTCACTGCATTTTTTTTTTTTAGTGACATTGATTAGCTCCAAAAGTTACTTGAAAAATCATCTGTGATGGACAGTTATATGAAATCATGACTCATCAGTTTTTCTGGAAGCAATTTAAAATGCCCAGAAATGTATTAGAGTTCAACCATTGCAATAAAGCGAAGAACTGAATTCCTCTTCCTGTGTGGCAACGGCAAGATTATATGAGAAAACAAAACAAAAAACCAGGAAAAAAGGATTATATGAGGAAGAATCACTGGGAGGTGCTATTTCTCCACTGAGGCTTAAGGGGGCTGAGCGGTCAGATGCTGAGATTTATTTAACATTTCTCCTCTCCGTTCCTAAGTGTGCTGCGTTGTTTGCAGTCTGTAAGGAATTGTTGAACTTTGCACAGTGGTGGTATCATAGCCAATGAGGCTTATCTGAGGCTCTGTTATTGATAATTGAAAAGTTTTCTCAATACCCTATGGTGACAACTTGTGATATATTCAGCATTGGCAATTTTTGACAGTCTTTATGGAGACTTAAAAAAAAAAAAAGAATTGTTGGAGTTCTTGCCCTGTAGCTTTATTACTTTTGTGGTTCTTCTTGGTCACGCCTTGCTCCAAATGACAAGGCAGATCTCTGCATCTCAGAAGTGGTCCCTTGTTACTGACTGTTATTCCTCTGTGTCTTTATTTTGAAGGAAACTGCTTCCCCCTGCTCCTTTTTCTATTTTTATAAGGCAATACAACAGTTTATCTGATTAAGATTGCATATTCTCATGGACAGTAGTATAAGTGGGGTTGAAATTTTGGGTTAGATCCATCTCTCCTTTAAGAATGTCAAACTTAAAATATATTTGAAATATGCTGTGTGACAGAGACATGTACCACTCAGTGAGTGTTCATGTGACACCCCCATTTCCCAGGCCCCTGAGTTAAGCAGGGCCACGTGGCACACACTGGACAGTGGGCCACAATCCTAAGCATCACTTCTGGGCTTCTAAAGCGTTTCAGAGGAAGGGCACAACCCTTCAGTTCTTCTTCATGGATGCAGTGTCCTGGAGGCCATGCCATCCAGGTGGTGCAGCTGTGGGAAGCAATTCGCCTGGGTCTTCAAGTCACGGCTTCAAAGCCGGAGTCCCCAGATAGTGGCTGAAACCAGGGAACACTTTGTGGGGTGGTGGGTGGGAGGGGCAGTGATGGAGCTTTATGCAAAGCCATTGAGAGCTCAGGTTAGTTTGTTACTGCAGCTCAATCCATTCTGATTAATGCACAAAGCATCAAAATACTAGAAAACACCAATCTGCAATAATGGAGAAACAGACTAATGCATAAACAAGAGAGGCAATTGTTAATAGCCTTTTAAAAATCCTGATACTCAGGAAATGGAATTTGTGGAGTTTCTGGGCAGTGGTCTTTAGGGAGAACCAAGGTTAGCAGTGATGTCTGATCCTATTTCAAATGTCTTTCTTTTTGTTACCTTGATATAGACTCTGAGCATAATTAGAATTGTGTTTATATTTTAACTCATATATAGAAATGAAAGAAAAATTTATTCTTTATTGGCAAAAATAGCAAAAAGGAAAAGGGAAGCATTTTCCATGAAAGTGTGAGAAAATGATTGCTTTAGGTGGAAGTACCTTGGGTGTGAGCAGTAACAGACAAGAAGAAGGAAAAACTCTGTTTTCATACGTAATTCTTCTAAGAGCCTGGAGAAGTCGAAGAACTTTAAATTGGATAGTTCCTATGTTTAGCCTGCAGAGGTCGCCACCATCCCACGACAGCTTGGTTGCTGCTCGTGTGTTAATCAGCGAGGGACGTGGCAAGGACCGCCTGTGTGAGGATGAAGAATGGAAGAAACCTGTTTTAACGTTCTGGAAATAAGTTTCATACGCAGACGTTTTAAAAATTAATGTTAGAAAATTCAATTTAAATTCTTTCCAAAATTTATATATTTCCTTTCCTAATAAAATCCAAAGTGTTTGCAAAAATACATATTAAACAAAACAAATCAGAGTGTGTGATTTACAAAGTAATTCACATCAGGGTTTCTTTAAATGCTAACCATTCTACTACAGTTCACGAATTTAAAATAATTTATTTGTGCCGATATTCTCCAAGTAGATTTAATAAATCAAAGTGTAAAAGCATAATACAAATCTGATTTAACTTGATATTAAGTTTTCTGAACTCTGTAGACTATCCACAGCCATAAAATAATAGTGACTATTTCTTGGGCGACTTCCCGGAGGTAGATTTTATTAGCAAAATGTTGGGAGATTTTCTTGCTCATCATGAAAACACAGTAGGTCTAAATACTTTCTGGTGAATGACTGAACAGTCATGTGCTGTAAAATTTTTTGTTTTTCAAAATTTCCTTCAAAAAATCTTGAGATTAAATAGGACGTGCATTGCATATTTTAAAACTATTTTGTTTCTTCCAAGCAGTGGGACACATTAAGAATGAGTTTCTGGGGTAACAGTAGCTCTGCAGAAAGTTCTTAAGAGCCTGGGGACTATGGAGTTGAAGTGCCTATGTGTTCACCTTGTCCCTGAGATACAGGGCTATTCCTCAGAGCTGCTCGCTTTTATCTTTTGAGACATCTCCTTTGGGTTCAGACTCTTTCTTGCACAGGAGAGAAGTGGACCTGGGAGCACCGGAAGCAGGATGCATTGGGAAGATGCAAATTCAATCGAGGGGGAGGGGTTTGGAGACGAAGCATAGGCGGGGCTTTCCCCTGGCCACGCCCCGACCCTGCTGTCCACACGGGGAAGTCAAAGACTTTAGGCACAGCCGTGTTTGTTTCAAGGTGTAAACTGTAGACAGCTCTGCCTGGTGTGAAGTCCTGCGTCTGCCGTCGTGCTACACAGGAGGGTGGATGGTGGTGGCCACGTCTGTGATGTGGGAGCAGAGCTGGGGGCTGGGCATGGGGTCCAGACTCTCACAGTCGCCCCAGCCTACAGCACAGCGCAGGGAGAGACAGCGTGAATAGTGCGGTAAACACAAATGCGACTTCATATTTTCACCACACATTTAAAAGATCTTGTGAGCAGAAAACATCTGAAAATAGTTGAGGCTGGACAGTGCACCCTGAAGACAGGAATCGTTGCCCTAGTTTGGCGTCAAGGAAATAATGAGATGTGCGTGTTTACCAAGTAAGAGGTAAACACAGATAAGGAAATTCGCCACCTTTTCACTCATCTCTACATAATAATGGCCTTCATTACATTTTTTGGAGGGTTTCTTTTTGGCCCATGGGTGATTTTGGGGTTCAATGTAACCTGGTGTCCCTTGGCATGGGGTGTCACGGCTCCTTTCTGTCATCTCTGCCAGTTTTGACCTTCCTCTCCTTTGACTGACTCACTCACTACTGAAGATGGGTTTGTAGAGTCCCTTCTCCCCTCATGGCCCCTCCTCACCAGACTGGCATGGGACCAGGCCTGCCTCGCCCGGGAAGTCCCGTGAGACCAAACCCCTTTGATCTTGTGGGATCCTCACCAGGGCCCTGACAGCGACTCTGCCCTGACTCCTCGGCTGATGTCTCCTGCAGCAGTGGCAGCAGCTTCCTGTGGCTTCAGTTCCCTGTGCCCCAGGGCTAACCTGCCGGCCTCTGGTGCTCATCCCTCCTGCCCCTGGGTCATGTCATGTCCCTGCTTGGCTTCTCAGCCCCTCCATGACAGGCGGTCAGTGCTGTAGTAAGTTCCCTGTGTCGCCACTCACAGGTCGTCCAGCTGTTTTCCTGGCCGGACCCTCAGGGACACAGTGGCCCCTCCCCAACTCTTACATTATCTCCTCCCCCGTTTGGTGCCTCTACTATTCCTCTGTCTCGCAGAAGGCACACTCCTGCCGCACGACCTCCCTGCTGTCTTCGCCCCTCTGAGAAAGCTAGTCCTGACAGCATTCCCATCCCTGCAGACGAGCAGAGCTACTTGAGTTCTATCCTGTTATGAATGATTTGACAACATTTTGTTTCACATAAATGTCCCCTCAAAGTCCTTAGTGGTTAATTGGCTTCCTTTAAAATGAATGCATTCTTACACTTGGGTTTACAATCTGGAAGTTAACCCCAGGTGCAATCTATGATTAGTTTAGAAGCCTCCCTTTCTAGTACACAGAATAAATGAATTTTATCATTAAACTTTCATAAATTCATCTCAATATAACTTGATGTTGGTTAAGAAAATTTGTTTTGAGACAGGGTCTCACTCTGTCACCCTGGCTGTAGTGCAGTGGCCTCATCACAGCTCACTGCAACCTCAGCCTCCTGGGCTCAATGATCTTTCTGTCTCAGCCTCCCGAATAGCTGGGACTACAGCTACTACACCACGCCCAGCTAATTTTTCTTATTTTTCATAAAGACGGGGTCTCACTATGTTGCCCAGACTGGTCCTGAACTACTGGCCTCATAGGATCCTCCCACCTTGGCCTCCCAAAGTGCTGGGATCACAGGTGTGAGCCACTGCAGCCCGCTGGTCAAGAACACTTGATCTGCATTTACTCTGGTTTCTTTTCCAGGCATGCTAAAGTTTCCGTGTGTTGGACATCCTTTGTCTATTTTCTGTCTATCTTGGGGTGGTGTGCGGGTGTTGAGGCAAGGGATATATGGGAAATCTCTGTATCTTCTGCTCAATTTTGCCATGAACCTAGAACT
>CAUYSK010010348.1:0-17511 GCA_963575035.1 Avahi laniger | reverse complement strand
ATACTTGCTTTATATCCTGCAACTTTTCTAAATTCGCTTATCAGTCCTAGTAGTTATTTTATAGATTCCTCAGGACGTAAGCAGTAAAGTAACATCGGTCTTCTTGCTCCCCTGTATTTGTGCTTTTCTTTTCTTTCTTCTTGCCCTTATGTACCGTCTAGCACAGGCAGGCGCTGACAAGCATTTTCTGAACAGGGCCTACAGTGAATATGTCAGGTTTGCAGGCCACACAGTCCGCCACAGCTTCTCAGCTCTACAGTTACAGCACAAAAACATCCACCTGCCAGTGAGAGGACGCGACTGTGTTCTGCTGAAATCTTGTTTCCAAAGATGGGTGACCAGGCTAGAAAAGTTTAAATGTGTTAAAGTCGTGGAAATCAAGGAAAGCCTTGGGAATTGTTCCAAGTTGAAGATGACTGAAGGAATGTGACAATTAAATGTATAATAACATAGGATCCTGGACTGGATTCTTTTGCTATAAATGGCATTATTGAGACAATTGGTGAAACCTGAGTGGGTCTGAGAATTAGATGATAGTGATACGTCAACGTTATTTTCTGATTTTTGTGGTTGTGCTGTGATTATGTAGGAGCTTGTCCTTGCATATTGGAGAATCACACTCAGATACTGAACACGATGGGGCATTATGTTGGCAGCTCACTCTCACATCATTCAGGAAAAAAGTTCTTTGTGCTATTCTTGCAAAACCAAAGCACATTATTGGGCCATAGAATGTGAAGAGCGATTGTAGATCCTGGCATACAAGAAGGAGGAAGCCAGAAACCTGTAAGGAGACCTAAGCGTGCTAATGTGAGATCTGGACCCTGGGGGAGAGCGAGGCTTTGCCTGAACTTCTCGCTGTACACTTTGTATGGATTTTGCCTTTACAGCCCTTAGTAAAGTCGGATTGGTGTCCTTGCTACATATTACTAGATACCCTGAACTTTTGAGGTGAGTTATGAATAGTCCCAAATAAGTGGTAATAGAGAGCTCCCTGACTGGTAAAAACTGCTTTCATGTATCTTATCACATCCCCACAATCACTGAGAAGTTAAGAATTATTAATCCATTTTCCAGACGGGGAACCCAAGTTTAGGAAAGGCTGTCTGGATCCAAACCAGGGCTCTGATGTAAGTCCTGGGCTCTTTCCAGCAACCGCAATGGACCCAGTTTTTTCCCAGTATCTACTGCTTTGCATAAGTTGCCTAAAATGACATAATCTCCAAGAGTCAGGAGAAACCTTAAAAGTCATGTAATCCTACTTCCAATCAGAGATTTTAGGGTTACGCATGTGTATAACCTAGTGAGAAATACAATTTACAGAGGCTGTTTTCTCACCTGGCAATAGCAGCCTACTACAGAAATACGTTGAGTCAATGCATGGGAAGCCCTCCCAAATTCTTCAGTTCCACACTGAAGAAACCTGCCGTCACTCAGCTCTCCCATTCAGCCTCTCCTTTACTGTTTAAGAGCACTTTCGTAGGTCTCTTCTCATCCCTGTGCTTTGCCCTCAGTGATCCCTTTATTGAATCTTCTTTCTGATTTTTTTTATTGTGGTAAAATATGCATAAGATAAAATTTACCATTTTAACTGTTTTTAAATGTACAATTTGGTGGCATAAGGACATTCATATGTTGTGCAACCATCACCAGCATCCATCTCCAGAACTTTTTTATCATCCCCGGCTCAAACTCTGTACCACTAAACACTAACCGCCATCCCCACTCCGGCCACCCCGGCCACCACCATTCTGCCTTCTGTCTCTGTCAATTTGACTACTATAAGTACCTTGTGTTAGTAGAACCACACAGTATTTGTCCTTGTGTGACCAGCTTATTTCACTTAGCGTAATATTTCCGAGGTTCATAACGTGTCAGAATTTTCCTCCTCTTTAAAGCTGAACGATATTCCACTGTGTGTACGTAGCACGTTTTGTTTCTGCGTTCTGTCCACAGACACTGGGGTGGCTTCTGTCTTTCTGCTGCTGTGAATAACGCTGCCACGAACATGGGTGCACAAATGTGTGTTAGAGTCCCTGCTTTTAATTCTTTTGAATATATACCCAGTAGAATTGCTAGATTCTACATTTAATTTTTTAAGGAATTACCATACTGTTTCCCCAGCAGCTGCAACATTTGACGTTCCCACCAGCTATGCACAAGCTTTCCAATTTCTTCACGTCTTCACCAACACTTGTTATTTTCCAAGTTTTTAAAAATAATAGCCATCCTAATGTGCACCTCATTTTGATGTTTTTAATGCTCGCTGTTGGGAGTTGAACTGTGTTGCCTGCAGAAAAGATATGTTGAAGGTCCACTGGAGTTCTAACCCCCAGAACCTCAGAGTGCGGCCCGAGATAGGGCTGTTGCAGACGCAGTGCCTTACGATGAGGTCGTCTTGGAGTGGAGCGGGGGCCTGATCCAACATGACTGGTGTCCTCATAAGACACAGGGAGGACGCCATGTGACGATAAAGAGAGATTGGAGTTACGCAGCTGCGAGCCAAGAAATGCCACAAATTGCTAGGAAACCACCAGAAGCTGGAACAAGGCAAGGAAGGACTCCCCTCCAGGTTTCAGAGGGCACATGGTCCAACTTGACTTTTGACTTCTAGCTTCCAGAGCTATGAGGTGATACATTTCTGTTGTTCTAAGCCACCTGGTTTGTAGTACGGTACTCTGCTATGGCAGCCCTGGGAAACTAATCCACCCACCCTACCTTTGAAGTTCAGCTATCGTATCCTCTGCAGCTCCCAGATGACATTTGTTCCTGGTTCTCAGAAAGTCTGGTTCTTAGACCGCCCTGCTCTTTCTCTGCTGCCTTCTTCCCCAGCCTGTGCTCCAGGAATGCCTTCAGTGAATATGTACCGAGGTCCTACTATGCACCATGCACGATTCTAGGAGCTGGTGATATGGTGACATCTTTAAATACATTTTTTCTTTTAGAGGTCAGGAACAGTTTTAGCTTTTTTTCTTAGTGTATCACCTAAATTGTTAATAAATTTTAAGAGATTATCTCATATTTCCGCGATATTTGTGCCCCCTTTTCAAAACTCTAAAAGTGATCTTCCTCCAGTTTTAGCCCAGGTTTAGAACTTCTCACATAAAATGGCACGTTCAATTTCACAGCCACATTCCATCAGATGGAAATTGCAGCATGTTAGAATTATGGAAATCGGATCCATTATAACTCACGTCTTTTTCTCAAACATGATGGGCTATGATTTTGGGCATGCTTTGATTAGTATTTGTGTGAACTGGGCTGTGAATGTTTTATAAAATAGACATCATTCCCATTTTATCTCTCTTGCTGGCTGCTAATTCAGAGTCAGGTGGGCCCCTTGCTTCAGGAGCAAGCCCAGCGGACAGAAAGCTCACCAGCTGGATACCTGTCTCTTAGGTGGAGCCCAGTGAAGAGACCGAGCCGGGGGACGGGGGATTGGGAGTGAGGTGTGCAGGGACGGCTGGAGATTAGCAGGTCTGGGTGGCCTTATTCCTGTTGTTCCTTTTGAGACCCCTCTGAAATCACAGAGAAATATTGGAGCAAAAAGGTAAGATACTCCATCTGAGAATTGAACTTTCTGAGGAAACACTGCAAAGTTAAATCATTGAGAAGGAACTCTTTGGAACAGCCCTGGGACACATTCAGAACTCCACCTGGCACACCAGGCCAAACCACCTTATTTAGAAATAAATGCATCTAGAATCAAGTTCAGTAAATGCTCTTGTCAAAAGTTCTATCCATACACGGTTGAATCAATAATTTCATAATGACTACTTTCAACAGGTCAAGACAGTTCAAAGTTAAATACTCTTCAAACGACGTCTAACTTTTAATACTATCTTTTTAAAATAAAAAAAGAGGAAGGAAGAAAGGGAGGGAAGAAGGAAGAAAGAAATGCAAGGAGGGAGAAGGAAAGGAAAGAGGAAGGGAGGAAAGATATGTGACATTTCCATACGATAAGGCACATACTGTGTTCAAAGCAAATAGTATCTGTCCCATCTACTAGTACTTGTCGCACCTCCATGGTTTGTGATAAACAAAAGCATTGCTGAGGCTGTATGTTCTGGGACATGTTTGGATAACAGCAACTTTCCTTGAGGCACAACAAAAAATTGACTCCAGAGTAAAGATAGAGTCAGAATTGTAATATATTTTGGTTATTGCGCCAGAGTTAATCACCCAGCCACAGAGCTGCTGGGTGCCCCTGTCAAGACAAGAACGCAAAGAACTAGGAGGCTCAGGCCCAGATTGTCCTACGGTGTCTGAGACCTGAGTTAGGGCAGAGGGATTCATTAGCGTCGAGCCAAATACGAAAGTGGAGCATAGGAAGGCCAGGTCTGCTCCTTGGAGAACATCGCCCATGCAAGGTGTTCTTCCCTCCCTTCAAACAGAGAGATGGTGATTCCTGCTGGTGAGTGTCCACGGGCCAGACACGAAGTAGAAACATAACCCGTGTTGGTTTCCGTGCCTCCTCCCTCCCTCACCGCACAGAGGGGAGAACGGTTCACGGTTTCTAGCTGGGGATGGGCGTCCGCCTTCCTCCTCGTCGGAGCAGACTGGGGCGTGGACAGCAGGGCACGGGGCGCGGCCTCGGGGGCAGGCGGGCAGCGGTGGCCCTGCTCCAGCGCGCACTGCCTGTGCGAACGCGGCGAAGGGCTCCGCTTCTCTGAGCGCGGCGTTAGCTGCTCTGTGGTGATAGCGATAGCTCCTACCTTAGGTTATTGCAAAGCTGACGTGAAGTAGTACATTTTAAATGCTCCACAAAGACCGGATAGCATTATGTACTTGGCACAGAGTAAATGCTCAAAGCAGGAGGGCTATTATTATTATTTATCCATTAAAAATGAATTATTGGGATAAAATCGTCTCCCTCTATATCGGGTTCTGGTCTTATATTTTAGGACTCCATGTCAACCAGGAAACACATTATTTGTGTCAGTTGGCAGGTGTCCCCAGGGCATAACAAATCAGAGCCGGCCCTCTGTCCTGGCGTGGGGGCTCCCTGCCGGCTGTGAGGCCCCTCGGGTGGGGGGAGGGGCAAGGCTGAGTGCAGCAACCCAGGCGTCTGCTTGGGGCAGGGATGCGCGGCAGCAGCCTATGGAAATTACTAGGCTTACTTTACCATTCACCCATTTATTCAATAAATACATACTGAGCACCTACAAGCGTTGCTTGAGACTCTGAACGGAGCACAGAACAGACTCCCGCCCCCACGAAGCTGATGATCTAGTGAGAGAAACAGACAGGAAACCAGCAGCCAGCCCCACACACCCGTAACTACCAACTGCTTTGCGCTATGACGGAGAAGAATGCGGTATTCTGGGAGAGGAACGGGAGCGGGAAAATTGAGTTCTGGGAAAGGGAAGACCTCTTTGAGGAAGTGTCCTTTGAGCCTGAAGAGGAGGAGTTGACCAGGGGCAAGCGGCCCACCCCCTCGTCCCTGCCCTTCGGCTGGGACGCTGTCCCCACACGGCGTCCGCCAGACTCTGCTCCCTGCTGGAAACAGGTGAGGAGCTGGGACTGCTCCCCGGGGCCGGCGGCGGAGCGGGGCAGACAGGTCAGCAGCACTGACGATGCAGTGTGGTGTGTGACAAGCCCCACTTCAGGAGCCTCCAAGAGACACTGCTCTTAAACCCCGCAGCTACTTTGCCTTTGATGGGGTGATCGTTTAGAGGCCACAGTTCCGCGTCTCCATAGAGGGTGGGGAACAGGTGGACACCCCATGTGCCCTCCCGTAGGCAGCGGGCATTTCAGGAAATATAATTTCACATTTGGAAAATGAATAGCAATTGTGATCACTGCATCATACCCATCCAACTGTTCTTTAAACAAATATTTATTGAGCAGCTGCAGTGTGCCAGGCACTGTTCTCACTGCTAAACATCTAACAGTGAACAAAGCAGACAAAAAGACTTCCTAGCAAAAAAAATAGCTTGACATATAGGCCTCTTGGATGTTACAAAAAATCATTTCAAGGGAGCCAAAAATTAACACGGCATGTGACCAATGGTCTTCACGTGTGATGACGTCACAGATGGCTGTCCACAGATGTTTATTGAGTGCCCTACTATGTGCCGGGTGCACAGGGGCATGATGTTTGACAAGACAGACATGGCTGCTGCTCTCTTGACGTAAGCAGCCAAGGCCAGGGTTTCTCAAAATCTCCCTCTGGACACCGACTCATCGGGTGTGTCGCCCATGCTGCTTCCCAGCAGCACTCAAACCACTCGGAATCTCTAGAGGAGGGGCCCTGGAATCTGCATTTTAAATTACCCCCCCCCAAAGGAGTCATCTGCCCACTAAAATTTGAGAACCACTGGTCTGGGGCTCTTTAGTGGATTCACTCCACCACGAGTGCAAATGTGAATGTTTTCTGTTTTATTCACCAAAGCACAGCATTGATCCAGATGCTACCGACGCTGTAAGACACAGATTGATCTCAATTGCGGGGATCCATGCGGCACGTCCAATGAGGAGGACACAAGGGATCCAAACTTATCGAAAGAGAGGCTGGTGCACTTGAAACCCTCCACACCTCTGAGTGAATGGAGACTCACAGATGCTAAAAGGTTGCCTGGGGCCACACATCTGGGGCAAGAAGGCAGCCGCCCGACTCCCGCCGGGGCCCTCGCACTCGCAGACCCGCTCCTGTGACACTGGGCACGGCGCACTTGGTCCTGACTGCAGGAGAGACGGTGCAGTGGCCCACAGAGGCTATTCCAGCTTTTCGAAACAGACGCTGTCACTCCCCTTGTCAGACAGGACACACCCCTGTTTCCAGGACTGAAGCACAGGCTCCAGGAAGTAACTGGCCAGGACAGTGCAGACCCCCAAGGCCGGGGCTCCTGCCGCAGTCTGCTGCACTGGTCTGACCCTGTTAAGGTGCTGGAGCCTTGGAAGCCAAACTGACTTTTTAAAAACTGACTTCCTAAAGTGAGGAATGACTATTTTCATGTGTGAACATGGAAAAATGTAGATAGTGACGGTTAACGAGTGCAGGTTGTAAAACTAAATTTCCTCACTGCCAAAAGAATTCTTGCAGGATTCTCTCCTATTCTCCATGCATTTCCACAGCAGACGAACTTAAGGCAAGGCGAGTTAACCAAGACAGAAGAAATTGCACTTAAAATTTGCTAAAATACGTGGACTCCAAATCCGTTAATGTGAGCCCCTGGGCGTACCGTGCTGCCCCCAGGTCTCCCGGGATCTGCACTGCGACCTTTCTTGTGAGTTAAAAGGGTGTGTGTGTGAGTGTGCGTATGTATGTGTGCGTGTCTGAGTGTGTGTGCGTGTGTGTGAGCACGTGTGTGTGTACGTGTGTGAGTGCGTGTGTGTGTGAGTGTGTGTGTGTGAATGTGAGTGTGTGAGTGTGTGTATATGAGTGTGTGAATGTGTGTGAGAGTGTGTGCGTGTGTGTGTGTGTGCTTGTGTGTGCGTGTGCATGCGTGCAATGCTATACTGGACTCAAAGACCAATATTTAATGATTGTACCTACACACACGATATAGGCATTTATGCGCTTAGTTGATACATTTAGAATTATCAGACAACTCAAGCAAGTGATTCTCTAAGACCTGATTTGCCCCAACTGACTTCCTGCAGTGATCAAATAAGCCCCATCACTGTCAGTTCTCCCTTCGGTTGCTGATATATGGGCAGAGCTGGAAGTTACGCTGCCCAGGTAGGTCCTCACAGGATGTTAGCTTTTATCTGGAAAGTTATTCATCACTTTCCTGTTAGCTACTCTCATTAGACTTGTCCCTCTTGTTTCTGTCCTGCTCACACTGTTGGGTGCCCGTAGTAGTAGAATATAGGTAATGAGGTTTCTTTTGCTATAGCTTTTCCCTACAGTGAAGGACTGCAATGTAAACCCACTCTTCTTCTATTCTATTTATAAGGCACATTTACATATATGCACTTTCTTATTGGCACGTCACTCTTTATTTTACCAAGAAAACACATGCTCGCGCGTGCACACACACACACACGCACGCACACACACTCACACACACACACATTCACACACACTGTTCAGGACACTTCGGTGAGTGTGTGGTTGAAATAGGTTTCAATTCCCAAGATTTAGTCGCAGAGCTTTCCAGGGAACCTAAGTACGTAACCAAAGGAACTGCAGATAGAAATGCCTACAGGGTAAGGAAGGCAGGTAACAAAAGGCAGCGCTGGCCCAGGGAGAAAGCAGCAAATGGTGGCGACACAGCTCTAAAAGCAACGCTGCCCAGTTGAACTCGCTGTGATGACGGGAACCGTCTACACCTGTGCTGTCCAGTGTAGATACTGCTACGTGCAGCTGTTGAATACTTGAAATGTGGCTACTATAACAGAGAAACTGAATTTTTAATGTAATTTTAATTTAAAGCACCATATGTGCTAGTGGCTACCAGGGACAGCACAGGAGCGAGCTCCTGCTCATTGGCTCAGCCCCCGGTCTTCTGATTCTTCCAGAGAAACTGGAAATACCAGTTTTTAGAGGAACTTCATAATTATTAAAATACTGACCTGTCAAAGCAAACACATCTGTGGTTCAGTTTTAGCCAATAGGCATCCAGTTTGTCACTCGAGGGCCATTCTCCTGTTCCCTCTTGCATTCTGTCCTTGTCCCCCTTCTAAGAGAACACTTTCACAATCTCACTCAGGCATTTGTAGCTTGGACCGTCTCCGCCCAGTCCACGAAGTTGGAATGACCACTGCCCCGTGTCTCTCAGACTCCCACCTCTGTCTTTAGAATTCTCTTTGACTTCACCTGGAAACTCCACCTTCATTAAGAGCAGAGGCACTGGCTCCTATGACGATGGAGTCCACTAGTGCTCCCCAGACAACCTCCACACTGCTACTCGCCAATCCCCTGTGCAAAACTCCCCTAATAGTTCTAGAACCTTAGATTTGTCATTTTTGCCATATTGTTTAAGTTCTCAGAGGCTAGAGAGAATGCTTGTGGTTGGTTTTGCTCTGTACAACAGTGTGTTTCAAGCTTATTTTAAACATGATACACAGTAAGAAACACATTTTACACTGCGTCTTAGTATACACGTTCTGTGTACACGTACCTTTGAAAAGGTTTCACAAAACACTTTCCGTCCTGACTCTGTCATGCACTCTGATGTTTTCTATTCACCTCTATTTTTTATTTTCCTATTGTTTTCAACACTGATCTCAGAGACCTAATGGGTCCCAGTCCATAGGTTGAAAACATTGCTATAGAGAGTCCAGCCTATTCAACATCCAAGAAATACCCACTGAGTGGTCTAAATGCTTTCGGTCATTCCCAAGAGCTTCCAACCTGCTCTTGTCCCCCAGTACACACCCCATGAGTAAGACTAATCGGACACCAGCCCTGGTGGAATTCTCTAGTACTCTGGAGGTCTTTGTAGTCTCCACTTAAAAAACCTTATTAGACTCAGACTGTTCTTCATGGGAAGTGATTTACTTTTAAAAAAAAGTTCAAAAGACTATTTTCCTTGCACAGTATATTACTTCCTGCGATTCATCAAAATTCTTTTCATGGGTAAAGGTCACTTTTTATTTACATATGGCATCTGTGTGTGTTTCATTGAAAAGGGTGTGGCTCTCAAAACATAAATCAGGCCTTGCATGTTGATGAAAAAATTCATGAAAGTTTACCAGAGGGAGGTGATGAGACTAACATGGTGAAAGGAGGTTCAAATGCCAACAGCCTTCCTAGAACAATGAACTCAGCCCTTCTGACTTTGCCTAAAAAGGACAAGATACAAATAAAATAATTGAGCAGGTTTATAGAACTTTGTGCTTGCTCCGAGTTATAATTTTTTTTCTTTTATGTATTTGTATAAATGTATGAGATACAAGCATAATTTTGTTACAATGATATATTGCATTGTGGGGAAGTCAGCGCTTTTGGTGTATCCGTTACTGGATGTACACAAATATCAATGTAGCAAAAGCAATTGGGGAGTAACATACATCGTACCCATTAAGTAAGTTCTCATCATCCACCTGCCTCCCGATACTTTTTGTACGGTACTTTGAAAAATAGCACTTGAGTCTCATGTAAGCAGAAACGAAATTGGTGTTAGTTCTGAAAATACTGAGCTGACCCATTAGGGAAGTCTTAAAGCAAGAAATCTATGGTCCATTAATTTTTTTCTAATGTATCAGTTAACAGCTTGGATACCAGACATGATTGTGCAGATTTGAACCCTGGCACCCCTGCCTACCAGACGTGTTCTCTGTGCAGGTTACTAACCTCTCATTGCCACCTCTCCTCATCCGCAAAACATGCAGAATCATAGCACCATCCTCAGGAGGTTGTTCTGAGGATTGAATTAGTCAATATTTAGAAAGCACTGAGCACCAGTACCTCATATATGGCAAGTTCGATAAGTACTGAAATGAATCATCTAAGTGAAGATTAAAGCATATTAACTTCAAGGGCAGGGGAAATAGAAATTAATTTTAAAAATAAGATTGAAAAATTCACACTGAATTGGTACAACGCACACTATCTGTGTGATGGACACACTTATAACTTTGACTCAAAAGGTACAAAAGCAATTTATGTAACCAAAATGTTTGTACCCCCTAATATTCTGAAATAAAATTTAAAAAAAAATAAGATTGAAGAAGTCACATAACTCACTGTCCTGTTGGCTCATCTATGCACAGATTTGATACCCAGGGTGACAGTGCTTAACTGCCATCCACCATGAAAAATAACAAGCCACTAAAAAAGAAAGAACAAGGAATAATATGTCAGTCCCTAATCTAGGATGGAAAAGTGAACTGTGTGAAAAACATTAAACAGAGCTCTTGGTGATACCTAAGAGACAGACACAGCTGACAGACCACCCAGTGTAAGCCCGGGAAGAAAGAATTTGTAAGCCAGAACCCAAAGCCCTGTGAGTATCAATGTACCAAAAGCACCCTGGGGTTAGAACAGTGAAAAGCTGCATGGGCACAATTGTTTCTAAAATGATTCTCTGGATAACACCTACAGAAATGAGTGATAATATGTGCAAAAGTCAACTGAAGAGGTAAAATTAAAAACGGGGAAAGGGGTCCATCTAAGTGAGGTTCCATTTAACTAGAGAGCTAAGAAATGCATTTCATTGTGAGATACACTCTTCAAAAAATAAAATCAGAAATGAAAGAGGAAATCTGGGCTTACTGAAAAACAGCCCACAATGCTTTGTTATTACTTCCTAAACATTAGAATATGGAAGCTTTGTGTGGGATATATGTATACATGTGTGTATGCGGGTGTACCCATGTATCTTTATATTCAGTATATTCATATTCAACATATACATATATATGTTTACGTGTATATATTTAAAGAATTTTCTTCTTTTCTTTTTAAATTTCTTTAGTAAGTAACCTTAAGAGGTGAAAAGGTCAACTGAAGTTTAATAAGCATTAAACTAGATAATAAATCCACACTAGAAAACATAGAAATTATACACAAATTTTGGCATGGGGATCTAGTCCCTAAAGATAACCGGTTGAAACAATTGCAGAAAAAAGCCTGAGATTGAAATGGGGTGGGGGGCAGGGTCTGAGTTTGGGCTGTGAGCATCCTGGGTCACAGGGGGCCTCTTTGATGGCGGTAGCGGCTTTGTGTAGAGAGCAGAGAAAATGCAGCCTCTGCCCCATGGGAGCCCCTCGCTTCCCAGGCTGCGTTCTGGATCCTCCCGTGCGCTGACTCCCTCTGGCTGTCGCACTAGTGCAGGGCTTGGACTGGCGGCCGCAGACGGCCTCTGGCCTGTGGGGTTCAGCTCTGCACCCGGCACCAGCTATGGACAGAAAGGAAGTTCACTTTGAGGCCCACTGCTGGTTTCGCTTTTTGTTTCTCTTCTTTCCCTGCCTTTCCTCCTGGGTCCCTTTAAACCTCAAGTCGTTTGTTTCCTTCCAACTCCTCTTCTGCCAATGTCCTTTTCATTTTGGTAATTTCCCTCCCCGCGCCCCGCCGCGTTCCCTTTTCGGGTCCTCTCCACCCCGAGTTCCTGTTTCTCTGTTCTTCTCATTCAGGACACCTGCCCCGCACGCTGCTCACCCTCCTCCAAAGGTGGGTTCCGCAGAGCGCCAGGGTCGCAAGGCCGGGGAAGGCAAGCGGCGCCAGCACCAGTCTCTTTGGTGCTGGGCGTTCCGGGCTCAAACTGGGCTCCGAGACAGTGACGGGTGACTACCCAGGAGAAGGGGCTACGCAGTAGTTGAGCTTGATGTCTTTTTCTCAGCCACGTTTAATCCTGCGGATTCCTTGGACATGTGAAAAGAATTCTCATCTTTCTTTCATCAGCAACCGACGGTGCCGGGCCCGTGCTGCCTGCTGTCCTTGGGGCGCGTCCCCCTCCGTCGCCGCAGTGAGCAGCAGCCAGCCAGGCCGTGCTCAGGCTGCGTCGCTCTGACTCTCCCTCTGCACCACGCGTCTTCCTCCGACTCTCCCTGTGGCTCCACCGGGCCCACTCGAATAATCCAGGGTCACCCTCCCTCGTCGAGAGTCTTAGTTTAATGACATCCGCAAAGTCGCTTCGGCCACATAAGGCAACGTGTTCACAGGCTCTGGGATTAAGATGTAGCCTCCTCGGGGCCATCGTCCTGCCTACCACAGGGTCCATGAACATGTTCCAATTTCTTTTAAAACCAAAAGAAGGCCAGGCGCAGTGGCTCACGCCTGGAATCCCAGCACTCTGGGAGGCCAAGGCGGGCGGATCGTTTGATCGTTTGAGCTCAGCGCACAGCTCAAGACCAGCTTGAGCAAGAGTGAGACCTCATCTCTACTAAAAACAGAAAGAAATTAATTGGACAGCTAAAAATATATAGAAAAAATTAGCCGGGCATGGTGGCGTGTGCCTGTAGTCCCAGCTACGTGGGAGGCTGAGGCAGGAGGATCGCTTGAGCCCAGGAGCCTGAGGTTGCTGTGAGCTAGGCTGACGCCAGGGCACTCACTCTAGCCCGGGCAACACAGTGAGACTCTGTCTCAAAACAAAACAAAAAAAAACCCTGAAATTTTAGGTAGAAGAAAACTATGATTTAATATAGAATATTAGCACTCACATATTTGTCTTTATACCAACAAAGGAAGATACAATTTTTAATATTATGGAGGATGAGCCCCCAAATTCAAAACTGCCGAGGTCCCAGTGAAGCCACAGGCGTGTCCTGCAGCGTGGCAGGTGACACCTGTGAGCAGGCTGTTACAGTGGAGAATGGCCGCGTCGCAATCATAGCACCTAGGCCCTAGTTCCAGCTCGGTCATTAATAATTCATGTTGGAAAAGTTTTTATCAAGGAAATAAGGGGCTGATGGAAACACGAACCAATGAGCATTCTGTGAGACCCCAGAGTGGCCGCAGTAGGGACTGTAGCCAGACAGAGCCGGACGCACATTCCGGCTCATTCGCTCACCTGAGTGGCCTTGTGAGTTACGGAACCTTCACGAGCACCTATAGGAAAATATCTCCCATCTCAGGGGATTATTGCGAAGCATAAGTGAGATGAGGTAGACAAAGTGCTTATCACAGAGCCAGGTACGTATTAACCACTTAATGAGTGGCTGCTATGCTACTATTTACGTTACTTTCATTACTACTGTTATAGTTACTATTGTAGTTATTAAATAATAATGATTATAGTTTTTAACCCATATAGTTCAAACACACATAATCTGCCTCAAGCATTTTTTAATCTGAAAAACCAAAAATCAGTGAGGATAAGAATTTAGGGGTTTTACATTTAGAAATTGGGGCATTTGTCTCTAGCAATACTCTGGACCAAAAACAGTACACTGTGCCCGGCACACGGAACCTTAGCTCTTCTCACTCTTTGCTGAGCAGTGCCTGAGCAAGATCATCCTAGCAGGCCAATTGACAGTCTAGTCTGGAAAACAAGAAACATAGCCATCCTTCTTTCAAGGTATTAGTTCTAGAGTCCAGAATTATGCTATTCAATATGGTAGCCATTACCCGTATATGATTACTTAAATTTAAATTAATTAAAATTATAATTTAAAATCCAGGTCTTCAGTCACACTAGCTACATTTCAAGTACTAAACAACTACATATGGCTACCATATTGCATGTGCAGGTATAGAATGTTCCCATTGTAACAGAAAGTTCTACCCAGATAGCGCTGGTCTGGTTTAGAGTATTAGTTGCCCTAAATAATCTATGTAAATAAATCTGATTATTATTTAATATGATCTAACCTACCACAGAGCAACTATACAATTATGCAATTTGGTGGATCATAGATCTAAGAAATACCAAGAAGTTTTATCTCCTCTTTCATTTCAATTAGATGCTTTAATTCTTCATTACAAATCTCCAATGGGCATGCATGGAGATCCATGTTATCATGCACGTATGAATTCTGAGGATGTGTTTATACAACAGATAGCTACCCCTTTCAGGTAATTTAAGGAAAAAAAAACAAAAATAGTAAGCAAAACATGCCAAACTAAATGTTTAAGAAAAGATTGGATTATTTAAATTTTCATTATACTTGGCTTCCAAAAATTTTTATTTCAACTCACAAGAAGAAATATATTTTATATTGTAACCTAGTGAAAGCACACACAAACTTAATTGAAAGAAAGGTTTTATAGAATAATACCAGCCCTTAATACATGCAATATATTCTGATATTTTTTGTTTCTTTCTCTTCCTCCTCTTCCTTCTCTGCCTTTTTCTCCTTTTCCCTCTTTTAGTGATGGTTAGTGCAAACACTGATTTCATGACTCTCGGAGGGAGGACTTGTAATTTGGAAGACACTGATCTAGACCAGGGGCTGCAAATGCAAACGCTGGAAGTGACTGGGCAAGTGAGTGCAGGAGGTCGGTGTGGGATGGCGGTGAGCACGTGGCCCCTTAAAAGTGCACAGCGGGTGCTCAGCTCCACCAGTCTTCTCCACGTAGGCACATGGTTCTCTGTTGCTAGAACTTCTGATTGCTCCAGAGAAGTCAAATATTCCTATATTGCTGTGAAATTCACCAATTTTAAAGTGTAGCAAAGGATTCTTAAAAATTTTAAACACTTGCCAGCCAAACAAAACAAGTCTCTCATGTGACATGGGTCTGATTAAAGATTAATTTTCTAGTTCCAGACATGAACTGGAAGCAGTTCTTTTTCCTCTAAATGAGAATCTGGAATCCCCACAGATCGATACAGCACACTCTTTCTGTCCTCTCATGACCCAATGGGAAAGACAGGAAGGATCTTCTGCTGAGGAAGGGAGTTGAAAGCGATCATTTCTCTTGGAACTAGGCGGTGTTGGGTCCCCACTGACTGCCAGAAAGGACAGGGGAAGTCAGTCATTCCAACAGCACAGAGTCCTCCAGAAACTGGCTTTATCCTTGTCTAGTCAGAGAAGAGAAAGAAACTTCAGAAGTAGGTATCAGCCCGAGGCTGTCCCTCAGTAATGGTCACTGGACCCTTTCTCTTTGAAAGTTAGCTCAGTCAGTTAGTTCTCACTCTTACCTAAAGTGACTAGGCAGCCAGGAGCTGGGCGACCAAGGTACAAAAGTCTATCAATCATTTTAAGATATCTATAACTAAAACATACTTAAATTTCCAACATAAACTCTCCTATTGTCTAATTAAAAGGTTGCATCTGCTTTATATTCAAGGCCTCCGGGCTTTTCCTATTAGGTTAAACCACATAAAATTGCCAATATTCAAATTTTTTTTAAATAAACTTTTTTATTTTGAAATAACTTTAGATTTATGGAATTTATAGAAAAATTGCAAAGATTGTATGGAGAGTTCCTATATATCATTTGCTTAGTTTCCCCTAGTCATACAATCTTGTTAGTCCATTTTGAGTTGCTATAAAAGAATATCTGAGACTGGGTAATTTACAAACATTAGAAGTTTATTTGGCTCATGGTTCTGGAGGTTGGGAATTCCAAGAGCCTGGCACCAGCACCTGGTGAGGGCTTTTGTGCAGAGTCATCTCATGACTGAAGGTGAAAGGGCAGGAGAGCAAAACAGTGCAAGAGCAAGAGGGGGCTGAAACTCATTTTTATGACACACCCACTCTTGCCATAACTAACCCATTCCCATGATAACAGCATTAATCCATTCACGATAGAAGAGTCCTCCCGACCTAATCATCTCTTTTGAGGTCCCACCTCTCAACACAGTTGCATTGGAGATTAAGTTTCTAACACATGACCTTTGGCCAAAACAGTCAAGCCATAGCAATAATGAAGGTATAATATATTTGGCAAAACTAAGTAACTCACATTAGTACGTTAGTATCAATGGGACTACTTCATTTGGATTTTATTGGTTTTTTTCACTAACGTCCTTTTTCTGTTCTAGAATGCCACAACGCATTTAGTTGAACTTTTTTGACTTAGACAAAAGGCGATTTTGTATGCTTTAGAAATCAAACCAATAACCAAAGAAGAAAAGTCTTGCTACTATATAGCCATTAGGTCCTAGGAGGAGATTGTCTCAGGGAACCTCTCATCAATATGCTTCCCTTGCCAGTTGGAAAAGCTAATCCCACAGGGGCAGAAGAGCCACTTCCTGCACAGAAATAGCTTAGTGATTAATTTCATTGCCCATCTAGAACCAATGCCATCTTGAAATGCCAGTGTCTGCATTAGTCTGCTAGGGCTGCCATAACAATTTCCACGGACTAGGTGCTTAAGCAACAGAAATACATTTTCTGACAAGTCTGGAGGCTGGAAGTCTGAGATCAAGGTGTTGTTAGGGTTGGCTTCTTCAGTGGGCTCTCTCTTTGGCTTGTATGTGGCTGTCTCCTTGTGGTTTTCCCTCTGTATGTGTCTGTCCAAATTTCCTCTTCTTACAAGGACAGCAGTGAGATTGGATTAGGCCCCCCCAATGATGTCATTTTAACTTAATTACTTCTTTATAAACTCTATTTCCAAATATAGTCACATTCTGAGGTACTGGGGGTTAGGGATTCTGTTAGATCCAGTTCCCCTCGGCCCCAGGAACAGAGAGGCAGAGTCACCGAGGCTGCAAATGGCAAAGGAGTTTATTGACTAGCTCGAGCTAGGGTCCAAGTCCCGGAGCACCAATGCAGTGGCCTCCCTATGGACCAGGACCCCGCCCTAGGGTAAAAGTGAAGCTTTTATACTTTCTTTTGCACACGACACACCGGTGGCACACGGCACGCTGGGCATACCATCACCCCTCCCCCCTTAGTCCATTGGTTCCTTTGAAAGTGGCGGATGGTATCGACTCTTGATTGGTTGGCTCCAAGCCTCGGGATTTTCAATTTTCGCGCCGGTGCTAGTTTTGGTCCACGTTTTGATTTCGGGGGAAACTGAAACTTAGGCCCATTTCAGGAAATTCAGCTTGTCATGGAGTCACTCCTGCTCTTACTCCTATATTTAACGAACAACTAAAAGCAAGCACGGTTACAGAAGCAAATGGCATTAGTTACGATCAAAGAGAACACATTTTTCTAATCTCAAACAATTTGTTAAAACAAAGTACATTCTCCTACTATCAATTTCAGTCTTTCAATTCGACATATAAATTT
>CAUYSK010010347.1:0-21527 GCA_963575035.1 Avahi laniger | reverse complement strand
CAGAACAGAGCTGCCCCTCAAATAAACAAACTTACATTTGAAGGGTCAGAGATCTACAGAAACTAGAGTGTCAAAGAGGAAGATTCCAAAGAGGCAAGAAGCTTTCAGAGAAGAGTTGATAATCCACATCTGACCTTGCAGGCATTTCACCGTCCTGGACACTAGCAATAGGCTTAGTATTAAGGTTGGTTGGTCCCTCAGGTCATTTAATGATGAAAATTGAGGTGGAAAGGAAGTTAAAGAGTAATCCAAAGCCTCAAAAAAGCAAAGTGGCATGGTTCAAAGCCACATGAGCTGGGCAAAGAGAATACCAAATACCATTTACAACCCAAGAAGAGAAATAAATTGAAACTGAGGATTTCCAATCACTTTTCTATCTGCTCATTTACCAGTTAGAACACAGCCAAGTATGACGTGCTATCTTATTGCAGTTTAATTTGAAATTTTGTGATGAAAATGACGATCAGCACTTTTTCATGTGTTTTCTGTCTCTTTTTATATAACTTTACTTTTTATAAAGTGTCGGTTTAAGATTTTGCCTGCTGTTAATATAATGGGGCTATAATTTTTGATTTGTAAGGACAGACAAATCCAACGTAACAAAACAAATACATGAAAAGATTCTCATGAATACAGATGAGAAAATCCTATTCTGCATGAAATATAAAACAGTAACAAATTCTGACTAAGTAGGTTTTCTTGTAAAGTTTGTTTACTATTAGAAAATTAATCTTGGTGACTCAATATGTTAATAATAGGAGAAAATTTAATTAACTATCTTGATAGATTCTAAAAACATGTTTGAAAAAATTGAAAATAAACTAGGTAATAATAATACATGGTTAATATGATAAAATTATCTATAAAAATCTGTACATATCCCATAGCAACTGGTGAAAAATTACATGCATCTTTTTTGATATTTTTCCACATGGTTAAGATGGTCTGTTATTTTTTTTCAGTCTTCTTTCTTTCCTTATCAGATTAGGCAATTTCCATTAATCTGTCTCGAAGTTCACTTACACTTTCAATTGTCATCCTCATTCTTCTAGTATGCCAAAGAGATTTTAAATTTTAATTTTTTAATTTATTTTTAGATAAAATATTTTTGATCTCTGGGATTACTGCTTGATTCTTTTTCTATTTCTATGCTAGATTTCCTGTCTTTTCACTCTTTATGATGACTATTTCCTTTATATCATTTAGCATAATTAAAATAACTGCTTTAAAATATTTTTCTACCTATAAAATATCTCAGTCATCTTAGGGTTAAACTCTATGGATTGGCTTTAGTATTGAAAATATCATCATTTTGGTCACTTTTTGTAATACTGTCATTCTTCTCTTAAAATTTGTGTCATTTATTATAGATATAATTACTTACAGCATATACATGGGGTATAATTTTTAGATAATATGATAATGCTTGATTTTTAATGTGATATTTTATTTTTAAATGCAATGTTATTTGTGTTATATTTGATTATAAATCCAACTTCTGTTATATTCTTTCTATTAATTTCTCTTTTTCAATGTCTATTTTTAATTCTTCTCTTGACTTCTTTTCAATTAATTAGTTAGTATTTATTATTATATTTCCCTCTATTAGCTTTTTAGGTATATATAGTCTTTTGTTATTCATTGGATTTTATAAAATTATTTTTTAAATTTCCTCACCATGTGTTGACTTTGATTTACTTTAATTAAATGAATATCTTTCACCTTGTATTCTATTATTGCTATGTATTTAACATTTAATAATATATTTATATCATAATTTATTAAAATGCTATTTAGACATGTTATTTAGAAACACATTATGCTGAGAGAAAAAACTGAAACTTTCAAAAGTAAAAGGAAAATGTTGATGCTTTCAGACATACAAAATTGAAATAATTGAAATAATAATCTTATAGCACAACATATTTGCACTATAAAAAATGCTAAAGGAAGTCAGTCTTTCAGGAGAAAATTATGGCAGAGGAAAATGGCAGAAAGTCATAAAGAGTCTCAGAAATAGTACTATTAATAATTGAGAAATATCGATAGCTTTAAAATTTCAAGTCATTCCATCTATGAATATGGAATATCCAATAGTGTAATGGAAAAGCTTAACAAGTGGTTCTCTAGGGGGGAAGCAATAATTTATAGAATTTGCTTATTTATTTAGTAAAATGTCTTCCACCATAGCCAATTTAAAGGTATCATCAAGATGTCACTGAACAAAGGTTGAAATATATGTATATTTTTGGTCTTGTGAGATACTGTGGGCTGTCTCCAGAGGACCACATGTAATATGACTCCATTTATCTTCTCTTCTTGCATGACTTTTAGTTGTGTTGTGCATTTTGGTTAAATTACTTTCAAAATAGTTAATAATTATTATTAATTTTTGTGAAATATTATTTTCCTGTTTATTTTCTCTCTGGTTACTAGTAGGGTCACCAAAATAGTTTGAAAGTGGAAATGAAGGTTGAAAATAATCAATGGGCCCTAATTTATGTACATTAGATATTAACTTGGATTATCTCTTACAAACCTGGATTTATGTTCACTTAGAGTATTGATCTAGAGTAAAGCAAGGGAAAGGGCCCCGGGATAAATACTGTAGGCTTTGCAGGATGCAATTTTTGTAACAAACACTTGATTCTATAGCTGTAGTGTGGAAAAAGCTAGGAATAATAATACAAAATAAAATGGGCATGGCTGTGTTCTAATAGGACATTATTTATAAAAAATAATAAGACAACATGTTCTGCAAGTTATGCTTACCGATCTGTGCTGTACAACATTTGCATCACTCTCAAAAGTTCCCTGTTCTTCCCTCTGTGAGTCCACGTTAACCACCAGACACAAACATTTTGATTTTTATCATTAGATTAGTTTATCTGTTCTTAATAATCACATATATGAAATCACGGAGTCTATGTTCTTTTATGTCTGACGGTTTTCATTTAAATGCAAATTTGAAGATTCATGTATTTCGTAGTTTGGTATAGAGTAATTGTTTCTTTTTTATTGCTAATGTTAAATGGAATATACCACATTCACACATTCATTGTGATAGACACATTTACACAAAATATAACAATAAATCTTTTTTCCTGTTGTTATAAAATTGGGTTTTACCAAATTTTTTGAATATAAGTTTCTATCTACATTATAGTTACAACTCCTTTTATGGACATATATTTCCTTTGGTAAAAGCCTATGAGTAGAATTGTTGAAACATTTAGTATGTGTGTGTTTAACTTTATAAGCATCTGCCAAACTGGTTTCCAAAGTCATTGCACTATTTAACATATCTACTAACAATGTATAAAAAAGTAGGAAAAAATTGCTTTTTAAAAAAGTTTTGCCAGACAGCCTTTAGCCTGGGTTATAATCAGGAGTCCCTAAATATCAGTGTATCTATAGTTATATAGAATGTTAATAAAATATTAACAAATATCTACTATTTATCAGATGCCATATTCTATACTAAACTTAATTTACATCAATTATATTATTTTATTATCTAAGGGATCCCCTAGATAGCTAAGTATTACCATTGTCGTGTCATATATTTAAACAGCAATAACAGCAACAAAACAGAGGCACGGAATAGTTAATTTTCTTAACTTATCCCACAAAGTTAGTAAATTATGAAAATTGGATTTCAAATGAGTATTCTTTTTTGACAATATGTTGTCTTAATTAGCTACTAAATTAAACTACTGAAGAGCATTATACTTACCAAGCATTTTTAGACCATTCATAATTTAATGTGTTGACCATGAAAACATTGTTTCAGTCATCTTACATGGCTGAATTTTGTTTTTGAGGGCATTTCATGTCTTCCAAATTCAGTAATTTAAAAATGTTAGACATTTGTTTATGTGATATAGTTGTATATTAGGTAATTTAGAGAGTAATCATACAAATCAAGTTTTTATTTTTCTTAGAGTCTGAAAAAATAATATGAAAATCATTTGTTTCAAAAATGGAATAAAAATGCAAAAGCAAAATATCTTCATTTAATCTAAGTGTTTTATTCACTATACGGTACACTTTTTTGTCCACACAATTTAAAAAGCTGACAATGTGTTTTTATCCTTAAAACATTTCATGCTATAATCAATTTTTAAATTGTCTTTTGCTGATTCACATGCCTGTACAGCCTAAATGTTCTGCATTGATGATGTTAATAAGATAGTATTTCTGATGCAGTAATATTTAAGCACATTAAATAGCACGTTAACTTTAAAGTATGGTTTACAATTATTTAAGTGAATCATTAATAATCATAAATTAAATAAAAAATGAGATATATATGTATGTGCAGTTTAAACCAGCATTTTAATGTTGATGTGAGTTCATATTTCAAACTTTTTTTACCAAAATTACTTAATGTAACATTTTCTTTTAAAGGGATCTTTATTAGATCTTTCTAATGTTATTCAAAATTAGATTCCTCTTCATAATTCATATTTTAAATGATAGTTTTAAGTTCTTTCCAATTTCAATGGTGAAAAGGTGATTCTTTTTCTTTTTTTAGTGTAGCTAATGTGTAGCTGTTATTTCAAAAAATAAATAGTTAAAAACATCACTATATCTTAGTTTCTGTAGTATTACCATGTTGATTTTAAAATAGTTTCAAACATTTATGTGATTGATTGCTTTTAAATGAACTCTTTTAGTACAAAAAGAATGAGACAAAGCTAGCACAAAATCACAATGTTAAACCTGAGGCTGATGTGGCTTTATAACTTGTAATGTTGCGATCTGTTCACCAAATTTAACTACAGTCAACCAGACCCTCTGGGATTTTGAATACAGAATACTTGTTGTGTCCCCTATTAAACTTCTTGTATTGAGCTCCAGAGAGGAAATTTAAGCCAATCACTGTAGCTTCATGTTGGTAATGCTAAGGTACAGCACTTTCTGGCAAGCAGCTGAGGTCTCATTCAGGGCAACGTAATGATGCCTCCTACTGGTCTGAAAGCCAAATAGGTAATTGCCTGCTGAACGAATTATCTCTAAGATGCAGAATGAAAGAAAACTAGCATATTGAATACCATTTTTAAGAATAGAAGCCTCTTTTGAACTAAAGCAATTTATTTAAATCAAATTGGGAAGGATTCGTTGAAGAGTAAAGTATTTGGGGCCTGTTAATATACCAAGCAAAGGCAGGAAACATAAAATGGTGAAAATAGTTATACTATGTTCCTGATTTTTCAACAATCAAGTTATACCTGGTTTTCTCAACCATTAAGCTTTTAAAATTGGCAACTTCAAGAATCCATGTTTGTTTCATTAAAATATAACACATCAAATGTCAATATTCAAAAGCTGAAAACTTTAATTCTAGCCTAAAGATACTTTTCAGAATAAACTATGTTTGTTTTAGTGAAAAGAAATATGAGTTTTGTGGGTTTTTTTTTTTTGAGAAAGACACAAGTGTACTTTCACATATGTTTACACATAGAGATTGTCCCTTCACTAAAAGTAACTATTTGCTTACGTAAGAAATGAGATAAAGTTGTATGCTACAATAATAGCTGTATGATCAGTTTATGGAGAATGAATGACAATTTAAACAAAGGCAGGAAGAAAGAATGTTTCAGAGCTATATATTAACACAATTTATAATTTCTACCATAAATACTGATGAGAGGCCATTACTAATCCAGGTAGCAATTACAGCAACATGATTATGACAGCCATAGTGCACATGCTAACTAGAAGTAGCTGAGAAAATGAAAGCTGGTTATGTACAGGGCTTCATAAAAACTTACTTCTAGACCTAGGAAATGTTCAGAATTAAATATGCTCTATCAACAGTTCTTTCTTTATTTTTTTATCATGATTAACATTTTTAAATTTAAAAAAATCTGGATATACAGAAAATATAGAATTGTTTTTAGAGTAGCTAAATGGTACTGAATGCTAAATATATGCCATGCATATTTCAGATATCTTCATAACAGCTCAGTGAAATAGATAATACAATTATCTCTATTGTAAAAGTAAAGATCTTAAAAAATAGAATAAGGGCTTAACTAATGGCCAAAAGTTTCTGTGACAGAACTTTGAAAACTTTGAACCTGTGGTTATTTATTTCAGAGGCAGTATGTTTAAAAGTTAGGCTATAAAGCACTTCTAGAAAGGTTAAAAACACGTTTTATTCCCTATTCCTCTTACTAAGCACAGCAAACAATGCTGAACATTATTTATAAAGCAAATACAAGGCTCTCTGAAGGTAGGGATAGGAGAGTCATCAAAGGGGCTGACTAGATAGAGGCAGCTGCTATTTGCCTCCTCCACAAAGAAGCACCAAAATGGTAAGCAGATAATCACACTTCGAATAGATCATCCACTGGAATTCAACAGAAAAGTGACATGAAACATCGAAAAGCAAGGAAAGAATGGGAAGCGAGGCAGCCTGCTCATCTGGGATCTGCTGGGATCCAGGAGAGACTCCCCAACACTGGGAAAGGGTTAGCGAGAGACCCCAAGCAGACCACACTCACAGCGTGGACTCCTGAAATCCTGGGCATGGGAGAGCCCCTCAACCCTTGTGGGCTCTGAGACCAAAATAGGAAGCTTCCTGGAGACCAAAAAACGGCATTGCTCCAGAGAGGAAGCTCACACTGGGTCGTACACAACCCCGAGTCCTGAGCAGCTATAGTACAATGTCATTTTCAGAGTCCAGGCCCCACTAGACTGATTCCTTCCTAGGAGTCCAACAGCCCCTGTATCTCCACATTCCTGGAGCCCCATTAACAGCCCCTGCCCACAGCTGCTGCTGACTGCCACTGCCAGGGCAGAAGCATGATCCATTGTCCCACTGTTCCCAGTTACAGGGCTGCCATGCATTTTCACCTGAGGACACACTCCTCCACCCACAGGTGCCACTGCTGCTGACTGCTACCACCAGGGTCAAAGAGTGAGCCACTGGCAGCAACCTTGCTGTCCCCAGCAGCATGTCTTCTGTGCATTTACAAACACCCTTAGGGAAGGCTATCCCATGTATAACCACCACTTGGGGCCAAAGCCCATGCTCTGTAGCTGCCTGTCTATGGCTGCTGCCAACGAAACCAACTCTGCCCTGCCCAATAGCAAGGCTGCCATGCATTCATTGTTGCCCCCACTTGAGCATTTGGCTGGGGGTCTGGGATTACCTGGCCCATGCCTACCCCTGACAGTACCTGTACATACCACTTGGAGGACTAAGGACTGGTCTGCCGGGCCTCTTTTCCCTCAGTGTGCAAGCATGCAATCTGGGAGCCTGGGAGTTGCTCAGTCCCAATCACTGCCTTTGGCACCGGAGCAATCCTCCTGGGAACTTGAGGTTTGGCCCACCAAATCTGCCACTACCACCAGAGCTGGCCACCCACCTGTATGTGCCACCTGTGGGCCTGGGGACTAGCCTGCCTATCCTATCACACCCACCACCAACACCAGTGCAGACCACTTGGAAGCCAGGGGTTGTCTCCTCCCACCCGGCCGTTGGTGCGGCTACTCTCAAGTACTATGCATTTGTGTATATGTTCTTGTATGTGTTTGTGTGTGTGTCTGTATGTGTGCACACGTGCTTGTTTTATCTCACCTGTTACAAAGTAAGATTCTTGAGCATATACTCAGGAATTCATAAAGCTCTGGAATAGTTGTGAGTAACAGTCAATACAATTAAATGTCTGAGTCTCTTAATTTATCTTACTTTTCTATTAATATATATTTATTAATAGAACTAATTGATAAACACTAAGGTCACACCAACAAGAGTATTGGCAACCTAGTAAATAGTTTGTGGAAACCATGATGTTTGACTTTTCTTAGATATTTAAAAACAAAATATATTTTTGTTACCAGTTTTATATGTCATCCCCAAAACTGAAATGCAAACTTTAGAGCACTAATGCTAATCTCTCTCTTTCTCTCTCTCTCTCTCTCTCTCTCTCTCTCTCTCACACACACAGGCACATACACAAACACAATTTTGATGCCCCCCAGTTTTACTGAAAAATAAATAAACATTTAAGAAAAGACTGTTACCTTTGACTTAAAGATGATAACTGATCTTTAAAAGTGTAACCACTTCCAGATAAGATGAAAGCTAGAGAACATGTGTGTATGAATATATTCCTCTTCTGTTTTATGTAGTTCCTTGTGAATTTTTCTAATGTAAGCATTACATTTTTTGTAAATTTATCTTTATGTGAAGTTTAATGTTTGACTGCATTTTATTTTCCATACAATTAATTGTCCCATTGCCTTTTATTGATATATTCATGATTTTCTCATACTTTGAAATGTTATCTGAAGTGATCAATACCATTACAATACTGTACACTAAACTAAATGAAATATTTTAATATATTTCTAGACTTTCTACTTATGAGTTAGTACTATGGTGCTTTTAGTTAGTGTGGCTTAGTAAAATTCTTTAATATCTGGTAGTGCCATGTGCCCTTTTATTAGTCTTCTTTTTCATAATTTATTGGTTATTAATTTATCTAAGAATTTTGAAATGATCTAAGTTATTTGTATCTGTAGTTTTCTTTTATTCAATGATTTTGATATCAATATTATTTTTCCAAATAATTATATCAGTATCTTTCTTCATTTTCTATGTTATAGATTGACTTAAATGACATTAAAATGATCTATTACCATGTTTGAAGAATTTCTGTATAAAACACCCTGGAATTGATGTTTTTTATATGAATAGAAATTAGATGTTTGTCTTTCATTCTACTATGATAATTGATCAACTTTTCATAATTTCCATTTCTCTTAAAGTCCTTTTAATAAATTTCTGGTTTTTTAGAAATAGATATCATTTATAAATATTCAGCTATTAAATTTCTATTTAGTTTATGACCCAAGAATTATAAGAAAATGATTTTTTTCATTCAATTGTTTGTTAGCTTCCACATATTTGAGATGCTTTGTTTTCTCAATTTATTTTAATTTTTTGTCCTAATATTCATGACCAAAAAATAATTTTATAGTATGTCCATTCCTTGGGCATCATTTAGATTTTATTTGTGGCCTACTAAGTGCTCATTTCTACAATGGGATTTAGGTATTTCATATCAGGATGATCCCTCATTATCAGTAACATTACTTTGCCAGCACAATTCATTTGTGTATACTTATCTTGTATCCCACTCAGTATGAACTCACTTTTTAGTTCCAATGGATTTTTTTAGAGAATTTCTTAGTATTTCGTATGCACAAAAATATGTCATTCACAAATTAAAGATAGTTTTATCTTTAAAATTGTTTTCAACATGAATATTTTTATTTCTTTTTTTTGCATAATTACTCTGTCTAGAACTAGTGTAATGTTGAATAGAAGTAGTGTGAGCAAATATCTGTTTTTGTTCATGATTCTAGGGGAGATTTTATCATTAAGTATGGTGCTAACTATGAGTTTTTTATAGATATTATTTGTCTGATTGAAGAAGTTCCTTTCTATCCCTAGTCTGTTGAGTGATTTTATCATGAAAGAATGTTGGATTTTTTCAAATACTTTTTCTAAGTCTATTTAGATGATCATGTATTTTTTTTCTTTATTCTATTAAGATAGCATGTATCAGTTAGGCTTCAACCAGAGATGCAGAATTAGTATGACATATATACTAAGAAATTTACTGGGAGAAATCGGCTGACTTAATTTGTGGGGACTGGCTAGGCAAGCACAAAATCTGTAAGGTAGGCTGTCAGAAAGGACAGGCTGAAATTCTAGGACAGGAGCTGAAGCTACTATCCATAAGCAGCTTTCTTCTTCTTCAGGGAAGGCTTAACTTTGCTTCTATAATAAAGCCTTTCAACTGATTGGATCAGACCCTCTCAGATTACCTGGAATAACCCCCCTTACCTAGAATAACCCCCCTTTCTTTAAATCAGCTGATTATGGACTTTAATCACATTTGTAAAATGCCCTTATGACACCCAAATTAGTGTTTTGTTGAATAATTGTCTCTTCAAATTGACACATCAAAAGATCATCACATATTGTTTTACACTGATTAATTTTCACATGTTAAAACAATGTTGAAAATCTGCAATAAATTTTCCTTGTTCAAAGAAAGAGTTATTAGTATTTGCATTTCACAGATATGGATGTTTAGACTCAGAGATAATCTCGGTTGCTCAGTTTTATAGAGCTTCAAAGTGATGGAGCTTAAATTAGAACCCAGATCCTATGACTCTGCAATGTTGTCAGTCTAACTCTCAATTAAAATACAGATTCTAAAGTTCTAAGTAAGATTTTAAAGGCTAAAAGAACTCTAGTACACAATGCAGTTATTTTCTGAGTATTATATTTCAGATACTCTTAAAAAAATAAGGGGGCAGAAAAATTGATATGAATTTTTGTTTTGTCAAACAATATTAAACAAACAAAACACTACCAAAAACAAAACAATACAGAAAGTAACACTAACAAAATAACACCAATATCATCATATTTTCATGAAACGGATATTGACTCCAGGGTATTGGAAGAATATAATCTTAAAGTTCTATAAAATCTAACCCAAGAAAGGCAGGTGTTAGCCTTTTAGTGACAAGTAAATATAGGCAACATAGTAATTATAATTATTTTCCTCATATGATTATCGATGTATAAAAAATGTCTTAAACTTTCATTTGGGAACTACTGGTTTATAAGTAATCGTGCTGTAGAGGAGGAGAAGGAGGAGGAGGAGAGGCTACACACACACACACACACAGAAACGGGGGGTGGAGAGAGAAATGTGGGTAAGGTGCATAGGGCTGGAAGTACCAAAGAAATTATAGAGACCTTATGAACATGAAAAATATAAGACACTGACAGTTGACTTTCATCTCCAACTTACCTAAAATGCTTTAAAGTTAATCCTAGAGAAGTACTATTTCTTTTTTTAAAAGTTTTTAAATAGAATTGGACTTCAAATTTATATTTGCATAAATATATTCAAATATTTATGTTTGTGTGTGTGTGTGTATATATATATATATACTTATACAAATGCTGTTTTCCAGTTTCTGTCTTAGAATTATAGTAGTGGGAATAACAATCTGACACCTCACTGAGAAGATAGTTGCCAGTGTCAGCACAATAAATTATAATCGCTAAATCTAAAAAGTCAATGATCAACTAAGTAATGAAATACCTGTATTAATCTATGTTTTATATGTATATATTAATATATTATGAAAGCAATGTTATATTTCTTAGATACTTGTCCTGATATTGAAAAATTATCCCAAAAAGTCTGAGTCTCATGAGAAGTCAGTCATTTTTATTCATAAATCCTGAAGAAATACTAGAAAGTAGAAATGGAGGGGAATAGAAGCAGATACAGTATTTAATATTTAGATTACTGTGTACATAAATGGCACCCTGGCTGCTCCATTACCACAGTAACAACTGGTGTCAGTGCCCAAAAATACAAGTTGTGGTTGAACATACTCCTGTACCCCAGCACATAATATTCAAAGACCAGTATCACAAGATCGCCAATTGTTGGCATCAGAAAAGTATCACTATTCATTCTATGTAAGTATCAGGAAGGCAAATTGTAATGATAAAATCTAACCACAGTGATGAGTTTGTTCAAGGGCATGCTTTAGAGTTTAACTTTCTGAGAAAATGTAGGCAGTTTGCTAGCAAACCAAATGGTTTTATATTTAGAATACTCATTAAATGTTAATATTAAATGTTGTTATCCAAATGCTAATAATTGGGCTTTAAATAAAACTCAGACTGTACTACATTAAATTTGTGTAATTTAGTATATTAATGAACAGTGACTTCACTCAATAGAATGTTCCACAATTTTGAAAAGAAAAACAACACTATTTTTAGGTGCTAAAATATATTACGTTAATTGTCATTTAAACTAAAAACATTATTTAACTAAAGGTTAAAAGCATGCTTTTATCCTTGCAAAATGTCAGCTGAATAATCATGGTAATCTATGACATATTCTAAACATTCATGAGTGGAAACATCTTGGACTAGTTTTAAAAGCATTAGAATTAGACTCTGACCACAAGAGTTTTAATCTGGGCCAGTCACTGCACCTCCCTGAACCTCAGCGGTCTTATTTATAAAACGAAGGGTTTTATCTATGCTAAGAGCCCACTCATAAAAAGTCAGCATTTTGCCTTCTGGAGAGGGCAATTACACATTTCTAATAGGAATTGAGTTAAATAATAATTTCTTACCTATCGGTTAATCTAATAAAATAAAAAATTTAGATTTTAAGTGGCAAAATTTAATCAAAACTTTTAAGTTAGTCAATATTGATTAGATAATTATTATAGAGTGGGTAGTTACCAGAAGTATGGAAGGGGAGTTAGTAAAGATCCTACTCTTTGAAAAAATTGTATTAATAGTAGAGGAGTCACACACATAAACTAATCATTTAAACTAGTCATAATGAATCTATCATAGATCGAGATAGGTGAATATATGAATATTAGTTAAATTGATATATTGAATTTTGCTCAACTTGCTTCATGTACCTTGGAAAAGGGCTTTATCAAGCCTTAAAAATCCAAGCTCATTAAAATGTAAACATCAGAATATAAATTCCTTTTATGGCTCTTAGTAACATGTTAGATATCTTTTATCTGTACTTTAAAGCTTTGTTCTTTGGTCTTCAAACTTTCAACAGGCTTCTTTCAACCTTGGGGCTTAAGTTTTAAATCTTAAACTTTAGTACCTAAATGTTTCCCCTTTGATTGAATCCATACCTATGCTTGAACACACTGTAGCAAAAGCTTATAATTATACATCAATACAAGTTTTTTTCTTGTCTTTGAAAGTAGTATCCTTATGATTTAATTTATTATTGTGTTCATTCCAGATTCACATTGTGATTTACTCATTGCCATCTAAATTAGGTTCCCAATAAAAATATTAATTTCAAGAAAATTCATCATTTGTTTTTCTAGTCTTCTATAGGCATTTGCAATTTCTTAATTTTATGGTCAACTTAGTTGGGTTATGAAGTGCCCAGGTATTTGGTCAGACATTACTCTGGATATTTTTGTGAGGGTATTTTGGGATGAGATTAATATTTATATCAGTGGACCTTGAATAAAGCAGATCGCCCTTCAAGTTATGGGTCATCCAGTTAGCTGAAGGCCTGAATAAAACAAAAAGACCAGCTTTCTCTGAGCAAGAGAGAACTCTCCAGCAGACTGCCTTTGGACTTTCTCTGCATCATTGGCTCTTCTTGGTTCTATGAGTTTCAGCTTGTACTCGAATTGGAACATCGGCTCTCTTGGGTCTCCCAGGCTACCAGGCTACACTGAAGATTTTAGACTTACAAGATTCCATAATCATATAAGCCAATTTTGTACATATTTATATGTATATATAAATGTATATATGTGTATATATGTATATTAATATATATGAAAATCATTTTCCCTATTGGCTCTATTTTTCGGTAAAATCCTGGTTAATAGACTTTGGTGAAGAGTTCTTGTGAAACAGAATATTAGGGATGAATTTTCTGAATTGGCTATGGGGTTTCTGGAATTAGCTCTTTGAATAGATTTAAAGACACAACTACTTCCAATTGTAAAGACAGCATTGATAGTTCATGGTATAATCTGGCAATAGAAATATGCAAAATGTTACCATTGAATGCTCTTAATCAAACACTTACAAATAGCAAGGGCTTCAGTTTTACCTACAATCTCCACTGGGGAAGCTCTACTTCCAAGGACACCCACGTGGTTGTTATGGATTCAGTTCATGACTTGACATGGATTAAGGCCTCTGTCTCTTTCAGTTCCTTGCCACATAGGTTTTTCAGTTCCAAAACCCATTTAAAAACAAGGCAGATAGCTTTATCAGAGCAAGCAAGAAAGAGGCCAATAATTTTGAGAGGTAGTCCAAGTATGGGGAATATCGCAGTATTTTGTACCTGATCATGAAAGTGATATCACTTCACTTTTAATTCATTCTGTGTGTTACAAGCAAGTGGCTAAGTACAGGCCAAACACAAAGTGAGGGGAATTAAACAAAGGTATAAATACCAAGAGGCAGGAATTATAGGGGATCATTTTTGAAATTTGCCTGCACATTTACTATAAGGAAAACTTTAAATTTCTCTTCTTTCTTCTTATTATATTATCTCCTTCTACTCTATAGGTTTTATTTGTCTTCGGTATACAACTTAAAACCAGATATTTCAAATGCATTTAAAAAATACTTAATTTGCTCCTCACAGCATGGTCAGTAGTGGGAAAAGAAATTATTTACTTTTGAAATGCATTATTTAAATTAAGTAATTTGCAATGCATTCAAAAGATGTGCTTGAGTGCAGAGTTGGGTGTGCAACAGACAGCCTTGGAATGCTTACTGTTATTTTCTTCATACCCCATTTTTAAAAACTAAATACTGAATTTAAATAGTTATTATTATTATTATTTATTGGATAAAAAATTTCTAGATAAATCAAAGTTCTCAAAATTATTTCCTTTCTCTGATAATTTTTCTGTATGCTATTTTCATTGGAAGCAATATCTAAAATCAGTATTTTCTAAAAAAAAATGCAGAGGAAAATCAATTTTTTATGGCTTGAGAGATAAACTGGTAGGTCTATAAAAGTTCTTTAGTTGAACCCGATGTGTTGTTAAAGACACAGAGTGAAAGCAGAGGAAAATGTTATTTCAAATTCCCAAACACACTTGCACAATTTTTTTTACAGATGTATTTTCAGTGACTATATGTTAGTTTAGAGTTTATAGAATTTACTTATATGTAATTATGGGTTGTGTAGATTTTTAGGAGGTTCTGATTTTGTTCATTTAACAAAATTATTTTAAGTTCCATCTATGTTGTTGTATTTATCAATAGTCCATTAATTCCTTGTTATTGCTAAAAAGTGTATTATTGTAGGAATATACCACAATTTCTTTATCCTTTTACCTCTTAATGAGCATTTGGGTTTCCCCATATCAAGTGAGATCTGGTTGGGAATTTTATATAAATCCAATATTTGTGAGTGGACTGTATGTGGCTAATAAAATCTGATTCTGTTATCTAAATTGACTCTCTCTTTAATTTTTCCTGCCCATTAACAATAATGACCAAGCCTAATGTGTGTGAGCGGTGTTGGGGAACAATGTGAGAAATTATTCTTTGCTGGTTATAACAAAAGTTCTTTATTCCATCATATAAAAATTGTATTTTATTTATTTCTATTCATTTTTATTGCATGTATTTAAGGTATACAATATGATGTTTTGATATATATATAAAATTATTACTACAGATGTAAATTAATGTGTCAATCACCTTCCATACTTAACTCTTTTGTGGTAGGAGCACCTAATAAATTTATTCTTTTAATAAATTTTCAAAATAACAATACATTAATATTAACTAATAGCCTGTACATTAGACCTCTAGACTTATTAATTGTATATAATTGCAACTTTGTACTTTTTGACCTACTTCACCCAATTTATTCCCACATAATCACCATTCTACTCTGACTCTATGTATTCAACTTTTATTTAGATTCCACATATGAGTAATACCAGGCAATACTTTTTTTTCTTTTTGTGTCTGGTTTATTTCATTTAGCATAAATAAAATTCATCCATGTTGTTGTCACTGGTGGTATTTTTTTTTAAGGATGAATAATATTCTGTCTTGTGTATGTGTGTGTATGTATATACACATGCATACATATATATCACAATTTTCTATCTGTTCATCCACCATCAATGGACAGATATGCTTTTTCCATATCTTGATTGTTGTGAATAAGGCTACAATGTACATGGGATGACAGATATCTCTACAAGGTGCTGGTTTCATCTCCTTTGGGAGCATATCCAGCACAGTGATTGCCAGGTCATATGCTAGTTCTATTTTTAGTTTTTTGGTGAAACTCCATACTGTTTTCTATAATGTCTCTACATTCCCACCAGCAGTGTATGAGGTTTTCCTTTTCTCCCCATTCTTGCCAATATTTTTTTTTCTCTTGATTTTTTGATAATAGCCATCTTAAGGGGTCTGAGGTGATATCTCATGGAATTTTTGATTGTATTTCCCTGACGTTTAGTGATGTTGAATATCTTTTCATATACCTGTTGGCTACTTGTGTGTCTCTTTTAGAACATATCTATTCACATCTTTTGTTCCTTTTTTAATCTGTTTTTGTAGTTGCTGCTGTTATTGAGTGAGTCCCTTCTGTATTTTGGATATTATTGTAATATCTTGTTAATATATGGTGTGCAAATATTTTCTCCCGATCTGCAGGCTGCATTTTCATTTTGTTGATCCTTTCCTTTGCTGTGAAACAGCTTTTGTATTTGATATAGTCAAACTTGTTTATTTTTATGGTTTTTGCCTGACCTTTTGAGTTGATATCCGAAATCCTTGCCAAAACTAACATGAAGGAGCTTCTCCCCTATGTTCTCTTCTAGGAGTTTTACAGTGTCAGGTCTTATGATTAGGTCTTCAATTTAGGTCTTGAATTGATTTTTATGTATGATGTAAAATAAGGGCCTAATTTCATTCTTTTGTATGTGGACATCCAGTTTTCCTAACATCATTTATTGCAGAAACTATTCTTTCCCCATTGCGTCTTCTTGGTGATCTTGTTGAAAATATGTTGACCGTATATGCCTGGGTTTGTTACTGGGCTGTCTATTCCATTCCATTGGTCTATGTGTCTTTTTTTATGCCAGTACCAAACTGTTTTGATTACTATAGCTTTGTAACATACAGTTGACCCTTTAACAACATAGATTTGAACTACATGGGTCCCCCAATATGTGGATTTTCTTCCACCCCTTCCACCCCTAAGACTGAGAGACCAACTACTCCTCTTCGTTCTCTTCAGCCTACTTTATGTAAAGATGACAAGGATGAAGATCTTTATGATGATACAGTTCCACTTAATAAATAGTAAATACAGGCAGTACTCAAGTTACAGATGACCTGACTTATGGAATTTCGTACTTATGAATGAGCTCTCAAAGTTCCCTATAAAGATAATTTATAATTACATAATAAAATTAACAATGCAGGAACTAGTTTCTTCCATCCATGTAAATAAACCTACATGGTTTAAGCAATTTGTTGGTGCAGCATCTTTACATTAGCAGCTATACTCATGGATAGACAGAGAAGCACCTGATAGAAATACAAGAACATGAAGAATCAGAAGATCCAGAGCCAAGAAAATTTATGTCAAAATAATTAGCTGAAGTCTTTCACCTCACTGAAGCAGGATTTGCCAAGCTTGAGGAGCAAGATCCTAACATTCAGTGGTTTACAAAGGTTTACCATACAGTTAGTGAGAACGCCAGCTGCTACAAGGCCATTTATGAAGAAAAAAAGAAAAAGGCTGTGCAAACAACCCCAAATATCTATTTCAAGAAACCAGCTTCAGTGGCAGACTCCCCTTCTCCAGCAACAGAATCAAATCCTGACTTTCTGGAACCCACTCCGTCCTCTCCAGCACCATCTCCATCATCACCTTCCGATTAATATTAGTTTGCCTCCTTGCCTCAAAAATGCACCTTTCTGTAAGCAAGACACTGAGACAACATTAGGTGAGTGTTAACATTTAATATTCTTTTTTTAAATCTCTCCTATCTCCTATCTAAACTTTTTGCATGAATTTGTTTTTAGGTTCTATTTGTTTGAATTAAAATAAAGAGCACAATAGTTTCTGAAACTTATTATTACAGTACAGGGGTATTATTATTATATTGTTACATTGTATTATTATTACTACACATGAGCCATTATAGAATTTTTGTTACTATTGTCATTATTACCATATACATGTTGTTCATCAGGATCTGAGTTACTTACAAATCTGACCTAAAGACATTCTCAGGAATGTATATTGTCCATTATTCAGGGACCACCTGTATATTTTCTCTTCCTTATGATTTTCTTAATAACATTTTCTTTTCTTCAGCTTACCTTATTGTAAGAATGTATTAACAGTATATAACCTATACAACTTACAAAATGTGATAATTGTGTTATTGGTAAGCCTTCTGGTCAACAGTAGGCTATTTAGTAAAGTTTTGTGGGAGTCTGAAGTTATACATAGATTTTCAACTGAGCAGGTGATTGGCATCCCTAACCTCTTTGTTGTTTAAGGGTCAAGTGTAGTTTGAAATCAGGAAGTATAATGCCTCCACCTTGGTTTTTGTTTCCTAAGATTGCCTTGGCTATTCAGGGTGTGTGTGTGTGTGTGTGTGTGTGTGTGTGTGTGTGTGTGTGTGTGTATCTGTGTGTATGTTCCACGCAAATTTTAGGATTGCTTTTTCATTTCTTTGAAAAATGACATTAGAATTTTGATAGACATTGCATGGTGTGTCATTTTTGGTAGCGTGGACATTTTAACAGTATTAATTTTTCCAATTCATGAATATAAAATATCTTTGGATTTATTTCTATCTTCCGGAATTTCTTTCATCAATGTTTTATAGTTTTCATTGCACAGATCTTTCATTTCCTTGGCTAAATTCATTCCTAAATATTTTATTGTTTTTGATATGTCACAAGTGAGATTATTTTCTTGATTTTTATACACATAGATCATTATTGGTGAAACAAAATGCAACTGATTTTCGTATGTTGACTTTGTGACCTTCAATTCTACTGAATTCATTTACTAATTGTAACAGCATTTTTGTAGCATGCTTGGGGTTTTCTACATATAAGATTATGTCACCTAAAAACATGAATAATTTTATTTCTTCCTTTTTTATATGAATAGCTCTTATTTGTGGGGTTTTTTTTGTCTGATTGCTCTTTCCAGTACTCCCAATACTATGTTAAATAATTAGGTAATTAAATATGAAATGTCAGATTTCAAATCAAAAGCTCAGTTTATTATATCTCAAACAAGAAGGAGTGTAATTAGTCAAAATATATGCCTAAACTGTCAACACGGTTTTGCCATTCTAACAGTAGCTTATTTACATCAGCAGCAAAGAAGTCTACAGAGCCGGTGGTGATGAAATCATGAAAGGTGTTTTCCATAGCTTGTTGAGAATTGAATATTTTTCCTTGCAAGAAGTTTTCCAAAGCCTGGAAGAAGTGGTAGTCGGTTGGGGCAAAGTCTAGTGACTATGGTAGATGACAGAGTTTCCAAGTCCAGCTTCTGTAGTTTGAGCAGCGTTGTTTTCTGTGACATGTGATCTTGCAAGAGGATTGGCCTTTCCCTAATGAACAATTTCAGCTGCTTAATCAGAAGCATCCTCATCATTTCATCCAATTGATGGCAGTAGACTTCCACTGTAAGAGAGTGATCAGGTTTCATGAAGCTGTAGTGGATAATACCAGCACTGGACCACCAAACAGACACCATTGGCTTTTTTTGATGAATATTCAGTTTTGAACTGTCTTTGGCACTTCATTTTTATGCATCCATTGAGCTGAATACTTGCAATTGTCAAAACGAATCCATTTTTCATCACACGGAACAATACAGTGTAGAAATGGTTTGCTTTTATGTTGTGACAGCAAAGAAAAGCAAGCTTTGAGATGATTTCTCTTCTGCTCATTTAATTCAGGTAGTACCCATTTATCCAGCTTCTTTATCTTTCTGATTTGTTTCAAATGGTCAAATATAGTTGGAATAGTAACGTCAAACCTTGCTGCTAATTCATGCCTCGGTTGACATGGATTCACTTCCACTATAGCTTTCAGCTCATCATTATCCACCTTGGTCTCAGGTCGCCCACATGGCTCATTTTCAAGATTAAAATCACCAGAATGGAACTTCTCAAACCATCAATGTACTGTGCTTTCATTAGCTACATACTTCTCAAACACTTCGTTGATATTTCAAGCTGTCTCCACTGCATTCGTTCCATGATGGAACTCGTATTCAAAATTAATACGAGTCTTTTTATTTAGCCATCATTTCACAAAAGTTGCTCTAAAAAACCTGTGAAAGATAATCAAAAGCCAAACAGTGTGTTTGAAAGAATGAGGATGTACCTTCACAATAAAGAAAAAAACTATCAAAGTGAAATGTCAGAGATATAAATTGTCAAACTTAGTACTTAAGGAAATCAGACATTCCATACTTAATAATCTAACAGAAGTGGAAAGAACAGGGTTCTTTGGCTATTGTCAGATCTTACAGAAAATGCTTTGAGGATTTTTTCTCATTGATTATAATGTTAGCTCTGGGCTTTTCATAAATGACCATTATCATGTTGAGAAAATTTCCTTCTGTATCTAGTTTGTTGAGAGTTTTTATCATGAAAGATTGTTAAATTTTGTCAAATGCTTTTTCTGCATCTATTGAGATGATTATGTCCTTTTTATCTTTCATTCTGTTAATGAGTATATCATATTGATTGTTTTGTGTATTTTAAACCAACGTTTCATTCCTGGAAATAAACTCCACTTGGTAATGGTGTATAATCTTGTAGATATGTTGTTGAATTTGCTTTGCTAGTATTTTATCTTATTTCTCCATCTCTGTTCATAAGAGATATTAGCCTTTAGTTTCCTTTCTTGTGTTTTTGTCTGGCTTTGCTATCAGGGTGATGTGTCCTGATACAATCAGTTTAGAAGTGTTCTCTGCTTCTATTTTTTGGAAGAGTTTAAGAAGGATTAGTATTAACTATTTTTTGAACATTTAGTAGAATTCAGCCATAAAGTTATCCAGTCTTGAGATTTTTCTTTGTTGGAAAATTTTTTATTACTACTTCAGTCTCTATATTATTATGTCTCTGTTCAGGCTTTCTATTTCTTCTTGATTCAATCTTGGTCAGTTGTATATTTCTAGGAATGTATTAATTTCCTCTAGATTATCCAATTCATTGGCATAGAATTGTTCAAAGTAGTCCTTTATGATCCTTTTTATTTCCAAGACATCTGCTGTAATGTCTCCTTTCTCATTTCTGGTTTAATTTATTTGAGTTTTCACTTTTTTTCCCAGTTAGTCAAACTAAAGTTTTGTCAATTTCATTTCTTCAAAGCACCAACTCAATTTTACTGATAATTGTAAAGCTTTTTAACTCTCTATTTTGTTTAATTTCTCTGATCTTTGCTGTTTCTTTCCTCTGTCAATTTTGGGCTTATTTCCTGGTTCATTGAAGTATAAAGTTAAGTTGTTTATTTGAGCTTTCTCTTTTTTTATATTTCAGCATTATATGGGGCTATAAATATTTAGGTTGCATATATTGCCTTTGCCCCACCCAAGTCAGAGCTTCAAGCATCTCCATCCCCTAGACAGTGTGCACATTCAAGGCATTAGGTGTGCATATACCCATCCGCTACTGCCCCTCCCCCCTGCTGACACCCAGTGAATGTTACTACTGTATGTGAGCACGAGTGTTGATCAGTTAATACCAATTCGATGGTGAGTACATGTGGTGCTTGTTTTTCCACTCTTGTGATAGTTCACTTAGTAGAATGGGCTCCAGCTCTATCCAGGATAATACAAGAGGTGTTGGATCACCATTGTTTTTTGTCGCTGAGTAGAACTCCATGGTATATATATACCAAATTTTATTAATCCATTCATGTATTG